>PVKC010029598.1:0-15040 GCA_004027635.1 Crocidura indochinensis
AATGTTTTCTCCCCTTTACCTTCCCCCCACTACCCCCAACTTGGGAGCCTGTATTTCACTGGGAAGGATTTCAGCATGTCTCATCTTCCTTCAGCCATGCATGTATGAGCAGTGGTGACATTCCCTTCTTTTGCCTAGAGCCCACTCATAAAATGGACATGTGCACCGAGGCCCCTGTGCTAGCATGTGAGGAGGCAGCCACACCCCAGGACAGGCAAGCTAGAAGGGCCTAAAGCTTCTGCCCTTCTGAGTAGCATTCAGGGAAGTGAGTAGGGGACTGACTCCAAGACAAGCCTGCCATGGTCCATCCTAGTGATGATGATGGGTCTGACGCCCTTTTCAGGGTAGAACCTACATAGCCTCTCCTTTTCTCCTACAGCATCTGGCTGTGTTTGCTCCTAACTGTGGAGAAGTTCAAATCTAAGAAGGAAGGTAGAAGTTGTGGCTGGAGGGAGAGTACAGCGGGGAGAATGCCTGCTTTACATACATGCAGTTGATCCCCCGGCATTCCATCGGGCCCCTGAGTCTCACCAGGAGTAATCTCTGAATACAGAGTCAGGTGTAATCATTGAGCATTGCTCGGCATGACCTCAAAACGAATAAAAAACAATAGGAAAAGTAGAGGTTGTGACAAAAGATTTATGGCCAAGCTGGACTACAGGCCAAATACTTTGTAGAAGAGTGTAGAAAAATGACTGTTCAGAGTCATTTGACATTGGTGAGGGTGTTAAAACAAACGCTAAACCCAGACTTCAGAAATGACAGAGTGACAGAGCATGGGTCAGAGAGTGATAGAACAGAGAGCAACAAAGTATAGAGCATAGTATAGGCTGAGTAAGGACAATCGAGTATAGAATGATCAAGCCATAGTGCATAGAGCATGGTGTAAGAGAGTCTAGAGCACAGAGTGATAGACACAGGGCAGCAGAGTATAGTGCATAGATAGTGGCAATCTCTATGGCAGTGACACCTCTGTGTTCCCCCACAATGCTCTGGGACCCACGAAGCTCTGTAAATAAAAGCTGCTAAACTGGGCATCCTTTGTGGAAACAATTTCCGGGGTCTGGTCAGGGAAAAGAGGAGAAAAAGCCCCATTAAGGGCCTAACCATCCCAAGGAGGCTGCAGCAGTCAAAGGCTGTGCTCCACGGGAAGCAAAACTGACGGGGAGAGAGAAATCATGAAAACAGCAAAGCAGACACTAAAAAAGAAACAAGCCAATAAAATAACGAGGCCCAGACAAGGGGGATCAATATGTAGAATTGTTCCAATACCTCATCTAAAATGTCCATTTCCTAATGAACATTTACAAGACACACATAGATAGGGAAATGTGGTCATTTCCCGAACAGAGAACAGACACTACAAACTGCTTGTGAGAGTAACCAGATGTCACATGTAATTGAAAAATACTTCAAAGCAGCTACAAAACTATGTGTGTAGAACTGAGAGAAAACATACTTTTAGAAGTGAAGGCAGGCATGATGGCAAAGCTGCCCCAAATAAAGGTTATCAATAAAAACAATTTTCAAAAAATAAGTGTGTTAAGTGAAAATTTTGAAATTAAAAAAATATAACAACGATGGGTCCAGAGGATAGTCCAAAGGTTAAGGCACTTGCCCTGGATGTAGCAAGCCCATATTCAAGCTTTGGCATCCCATTGGTTCCTTGAGCACAGCCAAAAGTGATTCCTGAGTGCTGAGCCAGGAGTAACCCCCTGAGTACCTCTGGTGTGGTCCAAAACCAAAGCAAGCAAAAGTGAATATGAAAATAAAAATTACCAGGAAAAAACATTTGCCAGGGAAGGGCAAAACAAATTTGAACTGGCAGAAGAGAGAAAAAGTTTGAAGATAGATGAGTCAATATGAAAGGAAAAATAGGAAGAAAAAATAAGGGTAGATCATGAACAGTCAGAGAAATGCAGGGCACCATCAGTACAGTACATAATGAAAGGATCAAAATGAAAAAAGAGGAAGATTAAGAAAAAATATTAGGATAATCGTGTCTCAAAATATCCCAAACTTTATTTGAAATAAATAACCTATTCATCCAGGAAGGACAACAAAATCCATAAAAAGCAAAGTGATTCACGAACACATGGTAAAATCAATGCATATCAGACATAAGGACAAAAATTTAAAAGTATCAAGAGAAAAAGGAATAACCAAGTACTTAAAGGAAAGCAAGAAATAAGGTAAGTAGTTAACCTCTCAGCAGAAACAAGAGAGGCAAATGGACAGTGGGGCACCATATTCTAATTGTTCAAAGAAAAAAATGTGGTGCTAGAAAGAGAGTACAGCATGTAAGACACTTGCTTTATACAAGGCTGAGCCAGGTTTTATTTCTAGCACCCTATTTGGAGTGATCTGTGGAATGGAACCAGGAGTTAGCCCTGAGCACTGCTGTATGTGGCCCCAATACCAAACCACAACCAAAGAAATATGTATTCCAATCAATAATCCTACTCAGCAAACTATTTTTCAAACATGAGGATGAAATAAATATTAGCAGATAAGTCTTTAAAATATTATAGAAGTCAAAGCATTACACTAGAAAATATTCATTCATGCAAACGATGTAATCTGGGCAAGCACTCTTGCGATCCTTGGAAACTTTTAGTCTGTCTCTTTTGGTAAAGGATACACAGAACTATCTGTGATAACAGTGCTGCGTACCAGTACAACTTCTCTCTGCACAAACTGCTTCTGGTCAACATAATCTCTGGCTTCCTGAGAACTACAAAGCAGACTTCAGAAAAGCTCAGTTCATGGATTTCATGTCTTCAGTTGTTTTTTGTTTTTGTTTTTGTTTTTGGGCCACACCCGGTGACGCTCAGGGGTTACTCCTGGCTATGTGCTCAGAAGTCACTCCTGGCTTGGGGGACCATATGGGGAACCGGGGGATTGAACTGTGGTCTGTCCTAGGCTAGGGCAGGAAAGGCAGGCACCTTACCTCCAGCGCCACCGCCCGGCCCCCATGTCTTCAGTTTTGAGAGAACATGGCATCTGTGTGGCCAGACTCATGAGCATGTTAAACTCCTGGAAACCTACAACCTGCGTTCTCGACACCCCTGTAGTGTCTTGGAAAATAGCTTATTGTAAAAAAAAGTATCAGCTCCCTATAGATTGAGATTCACCTTGTCCTCTGTGGCTTATCCAGGCACACCTAATTCCCATTCTTCGTCTTATTAAAGATGAAAACTGAACAGTTTGTCTTCCCTGATTGACTGGAACAACTTTTAATTCACTAATGGTTAAAGCTTAGTTTCTCTGGCTCCCCCAAGCTTTTGATCTACCCTCGGTCTGAGCCAGCACATACAACCCTTCCTTAATGGTTCTTCTTGAGAACTGAACAGTTGAAGAAAGGTATTTCTCAATTAGCTGCCCAACTCCACACCTGCTCTCTAGCACCTGGCAGTTCTTAGCCTTGTTCTACCTGCCCAATGAAAAGAGATGTCCTTTCTGTCGGATCTCCAAAACTGTAGATATTATGGTTAGAGTGTCTTCCAGGTCACAGAAGTTCCTTTCCTTTGCTGCAGTGATTCCCTCTGATTATAGCAATAATTTTGCTGAACTTAGTCCCCACCAGAGTCCAAATTCATTTTTCTTTGATAAACAAGAGATCTATTAATTCAGACTGAATGTATGGGTCTAACTAAAATCAGTGATCAAATCAATGAAGATGGCATCTGATGTTAGTGTAATTCATAAGATGCTAACACTTCAGGGACACCCCCCCTCCCCTGCCAATTCTCATGCTGAGCTATCTGTAGTGACTACCAATAATTGTGTCCTTTGAGCACTAAGGCATGTCTGCGCTACCTTCCAAATCAGTACTTTCTAGAGTCTGATGGCAAACACATCTCAGCTTCTGACACTAGCACGGAAGGCACTGGGTCTCTGCACCCTGACTTGGCAAAAACAAACACTGAGTGAGGTCCTCTGTTTTGGAGCAGGAGAAGGATTGGGATCATGTTACTGTGAGTCCTATTACAATAGATAATCTAAAAGCCTCTGTTAAAGGTTCTCAATTCATTACTTATAAAAACACACCTATTTGTAGGAGAGAGTTAAGACTGGGACTTTACAAATCAAACCAGGGCTGGGGAGCTAGTACAGGGGTTTGGCACATACCTTGCACACAGCTGACTCTAGTACAATCCCCAGCACTACAAGGCCTGGGCAGCTTCATATCTCTGGTCCTTCACATTGAACCCAAATAGTTTGGTTGGTGGGTATTATTACCAGGAGTGGTCCCCATCCCCCCACAAACACTGCTTCGAAGGTCCCCAAAAGCCTACAAAAACCAGATGAAAACTTTATTAAAACCACCATATCCAATGATGACTGGAAAAAGCTGAATCTATTTTAGTGCTTTCTTCTCTTCACGTTTTCCTTAACCACCACTCAGTCATTTCTGAGGCTAGAGGAGATACTGCAGCCTCTTCCTGTTGTTATGGAAACAAGGGCTCTAAGAGGCTTGTTCCTGTAAAACAAAAGACACACACACACACACACACACACACACACACACACACACACACACACAAACAGACACCCTCTTCACCCCAAATCTAAACCCTATGAGTCAATAAAAATCATGAGCAAGCAGAACTGTCTGCATTCCTGACATGAGTGGCAAGGCTGGGAATTGTCTATAAAATTTTTATCTCACCAGAACACTTGGAACAACAGAAAAAAGCAGCTCCAAATTTTTATAACAAACCTGAATACTTGAGACACCAATAACCGATTTCTGGGAGGTCTGGCTATTAAACTCACAAGCTCAGTTACTATTAATTGGGAGATGTGTTGAAAGCAAGATTATGTTTCACTGACCTTTGACCCTTTGGCACCTCGCAGTCTTACTGATGTTGCCTAAGACTATAACAAAGTTCTATTTTGTCACTCTGTCTCCAACTGGAAGAAGTCACTCATACAAATATCCATGATGGGTTCTTAGATGAGTTACGGGTTCCACTAATCTTTACAATAGCCAGGAAAGAAAGTTCATCCAGGATAGAGGGGTGGTCGGGGGAAGTAGAGCAGTGCGCTGATGTCAAGATGGAAGACAAGTCTGCTTTCTTGGACTGGTGCATTGTGACAGTTCCACTTGGCCATACAAATCCCTTCTTAGTACTGCCTTAGTTGAACCAAGAAATGCCCTACTGAGTGGTTTTTGATTCTGTCTTCTTACCTCTCTAAACCACTGCTCTAAATCAAAGATTCTCAACACATTCAATTTGGATCTACTCTAGGGAATTTATTGCAAATTCATTTCTTTTTCTTCTTCTTCTTCTTCTTCTTTTTTTTTTTTTTTAAAGGAAGACAGACTGCCACATGCAGTGCCTCATTTGGATTTGTTTGGAGTCTTGGAAGCTTGACTACCCTACATTCTCCTACAAATGAACCTTGAGAACTTGTTTAGAAGTGCTAGCAGGGGAGTGCAGCTACTCATACACCCTAGACTAAAGAATGGTCTGTCTCTATTCAAAAAGGCTGTCCTCTTCGACTGAGTGTGTGGCGTTGGGAGGGACACACATGGAGCAGTGAGGGAGAAAGGAACATTCATTCACCTAGCCAGTCAGATCAGCTGAATCAACTCTGGCAATCAATGGGGTGACAGATGTTGCAGCCAGATCGCCCTCACATTCTACAAATTCATTTAGTTTTTTGTTTGCTTTTGGTTTTGGGGCGATACTCGGGTTACTTCTGGCTCTGCGCTGAGAAATAGCTCCTGGCTGATTCGGAGCACCATATGGGATTCCGGGGATCAAACCCGGGTCTGTCCTGGGTCAGTAGGCAAATGCCCTACTGCTGTGCTATCACTCCAACCCCCAGTCTATTTTATTTCTAAGAGAAAAAAATTTTTTTTTTTTTTGGTTTTTGGGTCACACCCGGCAGTGCTCAGGGGTTACTCCTGGCTCCATGCTCAGAAATTGCTCCTGGCAAGCACGGGGGACCATATGGGGCACCGGGATTTGAACTGATGACCTTTTGCATGAAAGGCAAACGCCTTACCTCCATGCTATCTCCCGGACCCCAAGAGAAAAATTTTATGGCAGTCTTTTTAATTTATAGAAAATACTCCCTGATTTTTTAGCTTCTACCCAGAAGCTAAAAATCCATGATCAAAATGGTAAAAAACAGAAAACAAACCCTAGGGAAGCACATGTACCTTCCACCTTCATTGCTCCCATTAAGAAGTTTGTATGTAAGGACCAGAGTAATATAACAGCACAGCAGATATAGTGTTTGCCTTGAATGGGTCCAACCTGGGTTCAATTCCTGGTATCCCATATAGTCTCCTGTGCCAGCCAGGAGTGATTCCTGAGCACAGAGCCAGAAATAATCTCTGAGCACTATTGGGTGTGGCCCCCAAACAAGAAACAAAACACTTGGCCATACAAATCCCTTCTTAGTACAGACAAAAACAAAACAAACTTGTATACAGAGAGATGGGGAGAGTAAAGTGGGTAAGGTGCTTGCCTTATATGCAGTTGATCCCAGTTTGATATCTGGTCCCCTGAGTCCCATCAGGAGTGATTCCTGAGCAGAGCCAGATATAAGACCTAAGCACAGCTGGTTGTTCCTCAACCACTCACCTACAATACTAATAAAAAAAAACAGAAAGCTTGCATACATAAATATCACACACAAATCGAATATGCTCTCTAAAATGTGAAATGTCCATGTTAAAAAAAAATGATTCTGTGTAGATAGGCTTCTGGATCTGTTAGACTGGGATGTGCAGTAACAATATGGAGGTTGGCTCCTGAAATACCTGTACTCATTCAGCTGAGCCCACAAACACGGCCCCCTGTTTCTGCATATGCTGGAATCCAGCTCCTGACAGGCCAATATTGACAGCAAAGACACTAAACACTTCCTTGTTATTGGTCAACAGAATCCTTGGCTTAAATCAAGAACATTACTGCTCCTTTGTGTTTCTTACACATGTCACTCTGGCAGCCACTCTGATCAGAACACACTGCTGCTTCTTCCATCTGTTGGCACAACTTAGGAAGGGAAATTGTAGCTCAAGATAATTTGAAAATATGCAGGCATGTACATATACACGCATTCTCTCACACACGCATTAACACACATAGACACAAAAATCCATGCCCAACTAAGAAAGTAAAAATTCGGGGCTGAGTTTTATTATACACTCAGTATACTGCTGTTCTAGTCAGGAAGGAATGGATGGGGCTGGCAGAGTTGTGATATTTCATTTTCTCTTCCTCAACTTATCCTGGCCACGTCTCCAGTCTGCTTTCTGTAGACTCTCATCCACTCAACAACTGAAAAGAAAGATTGCTGATTTTGTACTTTTGGATACCAGAGTGAACAAGATTGATGTAGTTTCTGCAGTTCTGAGCCATACAGTTTAATGGGGAGATGCATTTTTAATAAAGAGGCAATCTCAACGTTGCTGGGTAAATATATTGGTAAGGAAAAGTTCAGGATACTATGAGAACTCAAACAGCCCACACCCTAAATCAAGAATACTAACTTCACCTTAAGATGCCAAACAACTTTTTACTCTGTTAGTTTATGAGTCATACCCAGTTTTGCTCAAGATTTACTCTTGGCACAATGCTCAGGAATCACTCCTTATCAGACTTGGGGAACATATGGGATGCTGAGGATATGTCAGCTGTATGTAAGGCAAAAATCCTACCTGCTATAATATCACTATGGGAAAGAATCCAGGTCAGCTGTGTGGAAGGAAAACACCTTATTTGCTCCAGCCCTGATGCATATACTCCTTTAAACACCAAAACTCAGTGTGATATTAAGGATGTGCTATTTAGGTAGGCATTAACTCAGTAGCCTTTAAAGATCTGTATTCCAGAGCTCTGCTATCCACTGACCAACAGGAAGACTTCTGTTTATTAGATAAACAAAAATAATGAAAAATGTTCTCTGGCTGAAATGAATGGCTTTTGTCAGAATTCTATCAAATTTGAACTTTCATTGTATTCACATTGAACTCCCAAGATATAAAGATATTTTGGAGCTAGTCACAGAAAGAATGTATTTTACATCTAGTCACTGAGGAATGTCACCTCAGTTACCTGAAGAAACTGCTGTTTGACACTGATGATGAGAGTCAAGGAATACCGCTTCTGTCACACAGCCATGCCTCTGACAGTGGCTACAGAGCTGGGACTTGATACCATTCCAAATAACAAGTGAATGGACCTGCTTCTAAATGAACATGTAACAAACACTTGTAAGCACACTGTGATTTGCTTTCAACCAGTCTTGAAGCAAGGTTTAAGGGAGTCAGCTAACCATTCTTAAACGCCTCCACTGGGCACTGCACCAGAAGCAACTGGCCAGCTCTGCCATTTCAGAGTGGCCCTCAAATATCTCTCTCTTCTCTTCTCTCTCACTCTCCCTCCCTGCCCGTCTCAGCTTGACCCTCTATAGTAGGTAGCAAATGCATGGGAAAGATCACTGCATTGTCTGCCTTCAACACAAATCGCTGAGATCCTCAAGAAAAGGACTGATTTTTACATTTCTGTTGCTTAGTATCCAGCATAAGTAATACCGTTAGGGGATTATATTAAGTATCCTAAAAAAAAAGGCACCTGATTAGGAATTGGAAGATTTGTGCTGTAACAGCACCAGTACTCACAATGAGTGGCTAGTCAACAGTGCTCTTACTATGTGCCATATACCATTTCAGAGCACTTTTGGTGGTATTGAATCTAGCCTGCAGGGCAGATTTCACCTGTAAGCATCATGAGGTTGACTTATTCAAGATAAATAAGTGGAACCCAAGTTTGTCTGAATCCGAAATGTAGGTTCTTATTCATGACTTCAGCAGCATGGGATGACATTTTAAGAACTTAGGCAAGAATAAAAAAATTCCCTCTGAATTCCAATTTCTTCATTTGTTTTCTAACACAGATATTGAAAGCAGGTACCAGCTCTCATGTGAGGGTGACAGTTCTGAGCAACAACTGTAATCGCCTCAGCCTTGCCTGCCCCTTGCTGTCTTGACAGGAGTGAGAGAGATTTTCATGTGCAGCGCCTTATCAGGATTGTCAGACAACACATTTGGCTTTTATTCTCTTTTCCTTTTGAGAAAGTCCTGAGAGACCCTGAAGGCAAAGAAAAGGGATCCATTTCGGGCATTTTACTTTGAAGCCAGAACCTGCTGTTGGTCAACAGAGCCAGCCAGTAGTTACTGCTTGTTCCACAGCCCTTCATGGACATGGATTTTGGCTAAGATGGCAAACAAGAAAGAAACAAAAGCAGCACAGGAATATCTACCTCCATGGAAACTTCAACTTGTCAGAGAAATATAAAAGGGAAAAAGTAAAGAGCAAAACTGTCCATCTATTTCCAATGTTCCCACAGAATGGCTACACAAAGGAGAAGATTTTATTGGTTCTTCTCACAGCACCTGAGGATGGTTTAGTTAAAAGACTGTCAAATCCCTCTTAACCCTCTCAGTAACTGAAGTTTCTAGCCAGGAACACAGGGTGCTGCCAGCACCTCAGGCCTGTTTTCTTCAGGCCCAGCCAATTAGAGGGAAAGTATATAATTAAGAAAAATGGGTTAGTTTTCATCCTTCGGATAACTGTCATCTGCCGCCACTCCCAGATACCAACCGGGAGCCTACCTGGCAGAGAAGATGGAAATTCTAGCACACTGAAAATTCCCAAGTTGCCAAGAGAATGATATAAGGCCAAACCCCCACTTGACTTCTCTGGAAGAGCCAAAGAGTTCCTGGTGGAACATCATTAAGGCATCTAGTCAGAAAGCACTTGGTCTGCATTAAGATAATTCAAAATCACTGTTAATTTGAGAAATCTGTTCAACTGAGGCGATGAAACACACAGAAGGAAGATGGGTTTGGCTTAATAAAACTCACCTTCTTAGCAGCAGGGTCCCCTTTAGATGGATGATGGCAGGACGGAGACATTTTTACCTAGAAAAAAGTGCAAACATTTAAAAATCCTTTTCATTTCATTTTAGTTTAGTTTTATGTGACTCATACTCAAAATAATTCAATGAGAATTACTGTGAGTGAGATAAAACAGACATCTTCAGAGGAACAATGTATAGATTTTTTGTTGTTATAGCTAAGTCTCCTTGAAATTTTTCTGGAGATCAAAAAGTCAGTCGTTAGCCAAGATAAAAATAGGATTAGGATAAGAAAAGTAGAACAGATGGTTCAAATAGGTTTTAACCCAAGAAGAGATAGAGAATTTGGTTGACAATGTTAATTAACAAATCCAATCCACAATAGCCGGTCTTTCTTTCAGAGGCCAACTCAAAGTATCCTCTGTGAAATAATATCCCTCTTAAGTAAAACATGCATGAAAGCGTTTTTGATAATCATCGTGAAAGAACAGAAAAAGTGTCAGCTAAGCCATCATCAGAAAAATATGTAGTCCCCAAAGGAGAGACTGATAGTAGAGAAAGACCCTCAAGTATTTAGTGTCCAAAGAGATTGCCAGGTTAGATAAAAAAGCAAGACCCAACTCTAGGCTGCCTGCAAGAAATTTACTCTAAACATGAAGGCACAAATAGGCGAAAAGTAAAAAGACTGGAAAGGTTACGATGACGGCACTAAACTTCAGAGCAAGACTTATTACCGAGGCTAACGAGGATCAGCATATGGGTCAATTTGTCAGAGGGACATAACAATCCAAAATGTCTACATCAAATACCGTCAATCACATAAAAGGCAAACAAAACCAAACAAAAACCTGGTGGAATGGCAAAAATAGACTTTAGAGTATGACTTCCATGCCCCTCCCTCTTAATAAATCAGGAAAAAAGGAACAAGCATGCAAACAGACAGGTAGACCTAATATCAAAACAAGCAAAAGTTCAGTGTGATCCCCATAAAAATGCCAATAACATTCTTTGCAGAAATAAAACAAAATCAATAAAATGTGTTTAGAACTACAAAGGACCTCAACCCCCTTCCCAAAGAATTTTGAGTATAAAAGAGTATAAAAAGTGGGTCAGAGAAATACTACAGTAAATAGGGTTCTTGCCTTTGCATATGTCCAACCCTGATGATCCCTAGCTCCACATACAGTCTCTATTAGGAGAGATCCTTGAGCACAAAGTAAAGCCTAAGTACTGCCGAGTATGGCCCAGCACCCCCCAAAAGGAAACAAAAAAAAATTGGAGATATGCTACTTATTTCAAACTATTCTACAAAGCGACAGTAGTCATTATGGTGTATTACTGGAATAAAAATGGCCACACAGATCAGTGGGATGGGATTAACAATTCAGAAGGAAATAGACACATATTTAAGTAACCAATTTACAGTAGCATCCAACAGAGAAAGGAAAGACTCTTTAATAAAAAGTGATGGGAAGGGAGCCGGGAGGTGGCGCAGGAGGTAAGGTGCTTGCTGCCTTGCCTGTGGACCACGGTTCGATCCCCGGTTCCCATATGGTCCCCCGTGCCAGCCAGGAGCGAATTCTGAGCACATAACCAGGAGTAACCCCTGAGTGTCACTGGGTGTGGCCCAAAAAATTATAAAAAAAAAGTGATGGGAAAACTATGTAGTCATATGCCCCCCAAAAAGGGGGATATTTGACTACTATCGAATATCATGCAGAAAACTTAACTAAAAAACAAAACAAAACAAAATGCTTTGAATGTTAAGACCTACAACCATAAATTACGAATAGTGAAAATAGGGACATGCCTTTTAACACTGGCCTTTGCAATTAGATCTTTGTGGATCTTTGTGGACTGATCAACAAAAGCAAGAGAAATTAAGTGAAAGTGTAAATCAAATTACAGACATCAAACTAAAAAGTTTGTTTCTCTGTACAGTGAAAGAACCCACCTTAAAAGCTAGCCTACTGGGATGGAGTAATAGTACAGCAGGTAGAGCAGCCATCTGGGCTTAATTCCTAAGCACCTTCAAGAGTAATCCCTGAGCATAGCTGGGTGACTTACTGCATGGAGAAGCTTATCTGTAAGGCTGATAGCCAACAGTCATTGGGAAAAACCAAACTCATACAACATAACCAACTGCACCCCAAACCCTCACCAACAGCAAAATACAACTTACAACATAACTTGAAAAATGGATATAGAAACTAAACTGATATTTTACCAATGAAGGCTTAGATAGGAACAACAGAAATATATATGTATAAATTTTTTGACCCTGTGCTAAAAATAAGAACACATTTATCTCTGGCTATTCTGACAGATTGGGGGGACAATATGAAGTTGCAAGGACTGAACCTAGGTCAGCTGCATGCAAGGCAAGCACCTTGATTATCACTCTGGTCTGAAAAGCTGTTATTTACAGCTTATCATTAAGGTAACACCAAATAAAAATATGACCATTTTATCTAAAACCTGTTAAAATGGTTTTGGAAGAAGACAAGAAACTGTGAGTACAGGCAAGGATGTGGATAAATGGGGACTAGTGATTTGCTGGTGGGCATTTTGGTGGGATGTCAGTGGAAAACAGCATGGACAGTTCTCCCCACACTAAAAACAGAACTGCATGGTGTAAAAATTCTGCTTCTATAGTATTTATCTGAACAATATAAAAAAATGAATTAGACAACACAGATAGGAGTAAACATATAAAGATGAAATCATACAGCATTATTTATAAGAGATGAGATACACACAAGATTATCACTATATACACATGGAATATACAAATAGAAACCAAAATACATTTTGTCTTGGACAATAGAGGTATATCTTGAGGCCCATCTTTGTTGAGGGTATTGCACTAAGTGAAATAAAGATATAAGCATTTGGGTTAATTTATATGTGGAAGGAGTAAAGAGAACAAACAAAACATACCCTTGGACTCTCAAAACAAAATAAAGGCTACTGAAGAGGAAGGCAAAGAAAGATGAGTGGGTGAGTAAAGAGGATCAAATGGATGATAGTAAGAGATAAGGAGACTTTTGATGTGGGGTGTGGTATAGGCTATTTAACTGTAACATTGCACATCTAAAACTTACATAGTACTATACACCATGCACTTCAAAAATAAAGATAGGATCTTACTAGTCATTTTCCCAGAGATCACACACAATAAATAGGCATGTATATAAAAAGATGCTCAACATCACAAAATGTAAATCAAAACTGTGATGAAGGTGAGAGAGATAATATAGTTGGTAGGGCATCTGCTTTGCTGTACTGGCCTGAGTGCAATCTTCTACCAGGGGTCTCAAACTCGCGGCACGCAGGTCGTTTGTGGCCCTACGTACGGTACAACATTTTGTGGCCGTGCCCTAGAGAAATCTTTTTTTTTTTGTTTTTTGTTTTGTTTTGTTTTGTTTTAGTTGTTTGGGTCACACCCCCCAATATCAAAGGCTTACTACTGACGTTGCACTCAAGGATCATCCCGACTTTGCCTCCTGCGGCCCCCAGGTAAATTGAGTTTGAGACCCCTGCGATACCATGGTCCTCTATACCTTGAGCCACTCTGGGAGATCCGTGAGTGTAGAGTCAGGAAAGCCCTGATTTCTATCAGGTGTGGCCCCAAAATCAAGATAAGTAAAATAAAAATGGGTAAACCTTTAAAAAAGAACCTCACAATGAAACAACTTGCAAATCTTAGTACGTCTTTCTAATTTTTTTTTTGGGGGGGGCACACCCAGCTATGCTCAGTGGGTTACTACTGGATATCAAACCTAAGTTAGTCACATGCAATGCAAATGCCCTACCCATTGTGCTATCACTCCAGCCTGCCAGTGTTAGGATGTCTACCTAAAAAAGAAATAAGGAGGAAATGGAAACTATAGATGTTGTAGATGATAATATAATTGGTATATGGCAATACTCCTGAAAGTTAAACTCTATCATACCACTACATGTCTTTTAGACTAGCGAAATGAAAAATAGTGGCTGTTCCAAGGATGTACAAGATCTAGAAACTGGGAGGACAGCAGATAGTTCAAACCATAGCTCGACTATTTCATAACATGCTGGAGTTACAGTACAGTAGGTAGGGCACTGTCATGATTGTGGCCCACCTGGGTTTAATCTATAAAGTCCTCATAGCACTTCCAGGAGTGATCCATGAACACAGAGCCAGGAGTAAGCCAGGAATACCCAAGAGAAATCCACATGTATGTCCACACAAAGACTTGTATACAACAGATCTATCTGTATCTAACCAGAAGTCTAAGTGTCCACTCAGAGGAGAAGTCATAAACAAATCTAAGCATATTCATAAAATGAAACAGTAGCACAGAGAAGAAATGAACTCTTTACACATCTAGAGAGATGAAGCTCCAATATATCGAAAGACAAATGTATATTTTAGCTCTCATTTATCTAAAATCCTAGAAAATGTGAGTTAATCTACTGTGACAGAAATCCAATCAGTGGTTTCCAGCAGATGAGCACGTTTTTGGTGGTGATGAATAGCTAGAATCTTGGTTGTTGTGATGGATCCATGAACATAGATGTCTATGTCAAATTCCTATATATGTGCAATTTATTTTTAATATTAATTATATTACAATATAACATTTAAGGAAGTCTGTGGAAAGGCAATAAATGTTTACAAATAATTTTTAAAAGAAATTAATTTTTGCGGTGCCAGAGACTGATCTCAGGGTCTCACACATGTGAGGCAGGTGTTCTGTTGAGCTATATCCTTGGCGCTTGCAAGAGCCATAGTAGCTGAAAAATAAGAAGGACCAGGCTTCCATTAAGATGCAAGAAAAGGGGGCCAAATGATAGTACCAGTCTTTTTCCTTGTACACAGCTGAATATGGTTTGATCCCTAGCACCACATATGGTCCTAGGAGTGATCCCTAGGAACACAGGCAGGAGTCAGTCTTTAGCCAGGTGTAGACTGAAACAATGAAAAAATAAAACAAAACCACAAAACCAAATCCAAAAACAATACCAAACTACGTAGGAAAAAAGAAAGAACGAGGCAGAAATCAATGCAACAGAAATCAAAACAACAGAAAACAGTTATCAGCAATGAAAAAAGATATAGTACTATAAACCACATTACTAATAGATACTTCAAAGCTAATAAGTACCCATTTTA
>PVKC010029599.1:0-15059 GCA_004027635.1 Crocidura indochinensis
TTATATTCAAATCTTGTTATTGGTGTTTTAATCTTGGATCAAAGTAGTTTGTCATTTTAATGTAGTCATACTATCTTGTTTTTTTTAAGGTGTCTAACATAATTTCCTAAACAATTCTATCAAGTAAATCAAGACATTTCCCGGAAGATTCAAGTTGGGTTTTTAAACATCTTTTATCCTTCATCCATCTGAAAGTTTCTGCATCATGTTGAGAAGAAATTTAATTTTACTCTCAACCATATGGATCGTGCATTGTCCAAATATCACGTATTGAGTAATACATATTTTGCACTTTGGTATGTAATGCCAGCTCCGTCATATGCCAAACACCCTTATTTCCATGGGTCACTCATCAAGCTGTCTCTGCCAAGTCATTAGTCTGTTTGTCCAGTCTGCTAATAGCATGGTATTTCATTTCTTAAAGTTTATTCACTTCTTAAAGTCATCCAATGGTGACTTCCCCTTCTGTTCTTCAAAACTGCTTTGACTGTTCTTCATCGTTTATGGTCTCTCATATAAATTTTAGGATCACTGTATTTTAAATAGTTCTAAAAGGACTATTCTGGTAAGCTCAAAATTGCCCTTCCAGAGACAATTATATAATTCTTAGAACCCACTGATATTACCCTTTTTGAGAAACGAGACCTTGACATACTGGAGGAAGATTTTGAGGTGGAAAGATTATCCCAAGTTATCTGGATGAGCCCTAAAGGCAATGATGTATTCTTATAAAAAAGATAGTTAAAGAACTTTAAACCACAGAGAGAGGAGAGTGGAACCAGAGTTTGAAAAACTAAAATGATCAGAGTGATAGAGCCACAAACCAAGAAGCAATGGCAGGTAAAAAAAATTTCTCTCCCTGAACTTCCAGGGGGAACTTAGCCCTGTTTGAAATTTGATAGCTGTCCAGAAATACTTATCGTTGGACTCCAGGGCCATGAGAAAATATATTCTGCTGTGTGAAGCTTTCACTACTGTATTTCTATGTTATAATTGCCACAGGAAACAAGAGCTAACTTTGATACCTAACTTTTTCTTTTAAAGGATCATGTTGCTTAAAGATCTGTCTATTTTTATGGTGACTTTAATTTTTCCACTTTTATTATTACTGGTGTAAACTCATTTTGTATATTTTATGTATCCTGTCTTCCCTTCCCCTCATTTCCATGGCGATGATGACATTTTCTGGCTACTTTGGGTGAGCTAAAGCCTAACTCTGGTGATATTTATGTGGATATTTATTTATCAGACTCTTTATCATGCATTTTTATGTGCCTCTGCAATTTTCTAACACCCTCAACCCAGACCGATCAAAGCTCAGATTCTGTACTGTAGCATTGCTAAATCTAGTGTTACTGAGTAGTGTATGTGGTGTCAGGGATCAATCTCAGGTTTTTATATATACAAAATTGGTGCCCCCTGAGCCCTGAACCTACATATACGAAGTTGATGTACCTAATCTCTCTCTTCCTGAACCCAGAGCTTCTCATCCTTTCCTTCATTTTTCTCAGTATCTGTCAGATGAATTTTGTATAACAGCCTTATATGTAACACGTATATGTGTGTTTATGCATATGTATATATATTTCAATTTTCTACAGTTTTATCTTTACCCATTTTGAAAGATACTTTTTAATGGATCTTTTATTATTATTATTATTATTATTATTATTATTATTATTATGGTTTGGGGGCATACCCAGTGAAGTTCAGGGGTTATTCCTGGCTATGCGCTCAGAAATTGCTCCTGGCTTGGGGGACCATATAGGATGCCAGAGGATCAAACCGCTGTCTGTCCTAAGACGGCTTGTGCAAGGCAAATGCCCTATCAGTTGCACCACAGCTCCAGCCCCAGTGGCTCTGTTATTCACTGACATCTCACATGATCTTATTTGCAAACGTGTCAAAGCATTCTACTTTCACATCACGATCTTAGTTCTTCTTTAATATATTAATCATTTCAAAGCTTTTATTGATGCCTTCTTTATATTCATTCTCTCAAGTTTGGGGAAGTAATCCTCTTGTTAGTTTCAAAGTCAGCTGGGCTAGAGAAACTCTGGGTTCTCTTGGACATGGAAATGCCCACAAAGAATACACACATGTGTAACACTTGATACAGAAATCTCTGTATCTGACTGAGTCAGGACCAGTCATGTTCTGGCTTAAAATTCCTGGTTTGTGATGTCACTATTAGTTCAGATTTTTTACCTGCATATAACACAAGGTTAGAGTCTGGACTCTTAACTTATATTTTCTTTTTGTACCTTATCTTTGAACCACAGCTGAGTGTGCTAAGATTTTACTTTTAGCTCTCCACTCACTATTCATTCCTGATAGACTCAGGGGACATATGGGGTACTGGGCCAAATTTGGCCACACTGGCCAAACCTGAGCCAGCTTGCAAGGCAAGTTCCTTACTTACTGTACTATATCTCAGGTCGCCCTCAGCTCACTTGGACATTTTAATCCATAATTGTTGGGTTCCACATACCATATTCCAACCCCAGGAAAACAGGTCTGGAGCAGGGTAATTATGAAAAAACAACAATCCAAGGGTTATGGATTAAGGTTGCCACAAATAATTAATAATCCAAGCCAGGCAAAGGGTGAAGAAGGTAGTATCAGAACCTCAAGGTAGTGAGCCCACCAAATCAACAATTTTTATTCCATTTAGTCCACCCCCTATATTGAGGTAATGCAATCGATGTAAGTTTTTACATTTCAAAAGCCTTGGGCAAAAGGGGAAGGGTGGAGGGAGCAAGGCATAAAAGTCTTTATACTGGGATAAAATAAGGTGTGACCTAACAAATAAATAATCCTGAATGAAGATCAAACATTTGCTTTTCCAAAGCTTCTTAGTCTTTGATCCAGAAAGCAGTGAATTCACTGAAAGGAAAATCATGTCTAGTGCATTTTCTTGACTGAGTAGGAGGTTGAAAGGTTGACCCCCACTTTGTCACTGAAAAGCTAGAGGCCAGAGATACACCATGATTTGAGTAACTTGCTTTGCAGGAATCCAACCCTAGTTTGCCTTAGAACCACCAGGAGTGAACCCTGAGCAGCACTTGCTGTGGCCCAAATACTCTTTCCCCACCAAGTAAAATAAATTTTCATATCAGCTTTCTTTTTATTTTTTCTAAAGTTATTTATATTTTTTGGTGTTGGGAGCCACACTGGTGGTGATCAAGCCTTACTCCTGGGTCTGCGCTCAGGAATCAACTCCCGCATTGCACAGGGCACCATAGGAAGTGCCAGGGATAAAACCTGTCTCATATATATGCAAGGTAAGTGTCTTAAGCCCTGCCATCTTTCTCTAATAATCAGATCTTTAAAACCTGTTGCTAAATGTATTTTTCTTACATATCATGTCTATGTTATCAATATGTGGGTCTAATAATAAACATTTTCTCAAGGCTTTTGAATTTTTGTTAGTATGATATGCTATCAAAAGTATTTACAGTTACTTTGTTCATTTTTCTATATGCTTGGAGAAAGAATGGACAGTTTGGTAAGCATGCCTTATTTTTTAATTCTCATTTTTAACCTGTCTTGAAGCGTTTTGCCTTTTTCACCCATTTAGTAATTGTTCTCTATGCTATACCAACATTGATGGCCATCTTATTTTTAATGGCTGTATAGTACTCTACCATAATAATATAGAACTATTCATATAACCAGATACAAACTATTTCCAACATATGAAACTAATAGACTTAGGTTTTAAATATAAAACATGCTGGTAGCTGTTTCTACCTCTTTTAAATACATATTGAATTTCTGTAGCAACTAATATGATTTGGTAACCTAAACAATCACTTAAATATGTTGAGCACAATTTATATCTTCATTCTTCAGCAAATAGTAGTGTATTTTAGGTCAGTTTATAAGCATTTATTCAACCATACTTTTTTGAATATTTAAATTATTTCCTGCTATTTACTATATAAAGATATGAAGCACATCCTTATTTATAGATATTATTAGAGCTACTTAAAATTGATTCCTATGAATGCTATCATCCATTCAAAAATACTATACTGTGAATCTACTTCCAAAGTTATCCTCCAATGTATCAAACATTTCTCTAAAACAGCATAAATGTCCATTTTTTCTAATCCTTTTAAATATTTTCATATTTAAGATTTTATTGCAAAGTTCATAGGCAAAATATGGCATTTCTAATTTACATTTCTATAGTGAAGTGAGGGATCTTTTGTTTACTTTTAATTTTTTTGCAAATTGCCTTCTTGTCTTGTCCAATTTCTTATTGGAATATTTTTTCCTTCTTTATATGTACCCTTTATATGCCATATTTTCTGATAGGGAACATCAATCTTGAAGTTATGGACCCTTGCTTACCTTGTATCAGTGTTGTCAAACATAGTTGGCCAGCTGTTATTTTACCAGAAAAAATAAAATAAAATCACTTGGAGCCCCTAGGATTCTACCTTCTTTGTGTAAACAAACATAAAGCACCTACCAACAACACCTGAGGCATTTACCTCACCCTGCCCATATTTTCAGCCCCATTATGAGAAACAGTATCAGTTGGGTATGATTGTTGTAAGAGTGACATCTTGCCTGGTGTGAAATTCTGAGATTCTGAGATTCCCAAAGGGCAACAAGGAAAAGTTTATACAGATTTCAACTTTCCCATTTGTCACAGTACTGTGACCTCCCTGGGTGCCTTCATTGCCTACCCAGTCTCAGTGGTAATTTCCTTTCACAATGAATGTCATTTTTAACTAAGCCAGAACTCAGCCAGCATATCCTTATCATTTATAAGGATAAAGAATGCAATACTGGAGTCTTGGCAAAATAGTAACATTTCTGAGCAGATTTTACTCCCTGTTTATCAAGACTAACCTGGGGTGGGGAGAAGGGAGGTCCAACTTTTTTTTTTTTTGGTTTTTGGGCCACACCCAGTGACGCTCAGGGGGTACTCCTGGCTATGCGCTCAGAAGTCGCTCCTGGCTTGGGGGACCATATGGGACACCGGGGGATCGAACTGTGGTCCGTTCTAGGCTAGCGCAGGCAAGGCACGCACCTTACCTCCAGCGCCACCACCCAACCCCAGGGAGGTTCAACTTTATGCCAAGACATCACAGCATCATTTCAGTCCCTTAGCCCACCTGATACTTGGACTAAGTATGTCATAAAGACGCAATACATAATGACATTCTATAGTCATCCCCATGGAAACCAGGAGTTTCCACATGGGTATGGTATAATATAAAAATGTGTAGGATGGAAGGACAGCTAATCAGCAGGACTTACCAGGGCTCTTCTACTAACTCTCTCACACTCTGCTGGGTTCTAAATACTGATAGCCTCAACAACTTGCTCAACTGAATCCCATGTGTAAAACATTTTACCAATAAATCCTAGAAATTTTGGACAAATAATTGACATTCTTCCCTTATTTTCACATTGTATGCAAGATTTTGAGATTATTGTTATTGTTGTTGTTTCAAATTCTGCCTTATCCCATTGGCCATTTGGTTGGAGATTTGAAGAAAGAGATGAAGAAGATTGGGAATTCCATAATCTCACTGAGAAGTTTGGTCTTGGACTTTTGGAAGTGAAGCAATGAGATAAGATTTGGTGTTCTCAATTTTGAATGTGTGTAGAAATTACCAGATAATTTACTGTATCAGAATCACCAACCTCTTATCTCCCTGACACAACAATTATGGGATGCATCTCTTTATCTATATTTCTAATATATTAATTTTCTACCAGGTGCCTAATATAGATCTTATAGCATTTGGAGAAATCCCAACATAACAGGAAAAGAACCCCTTAGTTCTCTAATATAGTCCTAAACTGGTAAGTAGTTATTGTAGATAAGCTTTATGGAAACTCAAATTGGGGGTTCTATCCCACACATACTGACTGAGAAACATCATCAGAACTCAGTCCTGGGTCTGTTAAAACTCCTTCAGGTCAGTCAGCTTTGAGAAATGCTGAACCATGGAGGGCGAAGATGTCTTTGGGGCTTCTGTGAATGCTGCTCAGCGATCAGAACAAAGTTACTCACTGCCTGGACCCCAATTTCCTAATTCTAATGTAAGAAGGAGATACCAGATCTCTCCAAACTTCCTTTGATTGAATCTCAAACTATGTTGTCATTTCTTCCAAGTTATAATTTTTCTTTTTCTTTTTAGAAAATAATTCATGCCTAAATTTTGCATAGTGTTATTTTGTTTTGTTTTTGTTTGCTTTTGGGCAAGCAACCTGTCAGTTCTTGGGGTTTACTCCTGGTTCTGCAATCAGGAATAACTCCTGACTGTGCTCAGGGGACCATAGAAGATGCTGAGGATTAAACCTGGGTCAGTCACATGCAAAGCAAGCACGCTACCCACAGTACTATTTCTCCAGCCTCATGCATAGTGTTATTTGGAGGAGCCCAACAGTATCCATTTCTATGGAGTATATCCATTAAATCCAAAACAATTAAAAAGATGTGCATAAATGTTAACAAAATCCTGAGTTTAGGGTCAGTGGTGGTTAACCAATAAATCCTCTTAAGAGTTGAAAGGCAAGTTTTTGTTTTTCTTGTCAATATAAAAATCCCAGGCCTGGGGTGTGGCACTCCCAGCTCATTTTCTTACCGTGGCTCATTGGATCTTAATTACTAGGGAGAGTTCTTGAATTGCTGCCACCCATTTGGAGCATATGGCAGGAGGCACCAAGCAAGAAGAGGCAGCAGACAATGTGTTACTAAAAGGAGAAGAAATCTTCCTTTACATAAGCGGCCATATGCAGCCCCGATTTAGCACTACTGTATCACTGGAATATGTATTTTAAAGCTTCACCCGACACTCTTAACAGGTATGAGCTACATCCTTTGCCTCTTCCAATACAGAACCTGCCAAGAAGGAGCGAAGACGTTCAAGAGTCAGTGTCAGGGATCTTCCTAGGATGCTCATCTCCTTAGCAAAAGCTCCCCTTCCCTTCCTGCTCTTCCTGCAATTTTGCTCTGAACACTTAGCAGCCTTTAGGGGATCCTTGCCCACATGCCAGGCTCCAGGTCTCTCAAAGCCTTGCTTGTCTTCAAGGTTCTTGTTCCTTGAAAGCTGGTGGACTGGAGGGGACTAGCAAAGGGAGGACAAGTGCCTGTCCTTGCTGTTCCTACACCTTTGTTCCTCTCTGGGAGAGATATATATCTCTGGTGTGTCTCCCTTCTCTGCCCTAGAGAAGCCCTGGACAAGTGTCAAAGTCTGGCATGTGGCAGAGTGCCAGCATCCTGGACATAGCCTTTTGCAAACTGTCTTCTTCCACCTTCTTCCTTTGACACCTTGTCTGCAAGATCACATCCCAGTTCCCTTGAAGAGTGTCATTTGCTGTCACCTTTCTTCGGTCCCAGGTGCTGAAGAATGAGTACCCATGAGCCAGACTCTGCCTGGCTGTTTTCTCTCTCCCAGCAACAGCTTCTCCTCCCCTCCTTCCTAGCCCTAGTCCTCCTCTTTCTCTTCTTCCTCCTCCTCCTCTTTTTCATCTTCCTCCAAGCCTTAGTTGCCCAACTGTGGCTCCCACAAATTTGAATGGCTAGGCACAGCCTTGGTGACATCACCGTCTGTTGCCATGGTGAATGCCACCAATTCAGCCCCGTGCCATCTCTGCCAGAAGGAGAGGACTTGCCGGGAGGGAGACAACATTTGTTTAAGCATAAATATCCTTGATATTTAGTGAAGAGGCAAGAGACAAAGTGGGAGACAACAGAGGAGGAGAGATTCTCTTTTATCACGAGGAGGCTTCTCTTCTGAGGTTAAGGGGTGCAAGCTAGATGGTGCCTGTTTCTTCTGGTATTCCCACTGATTTCTTTTTGACTTGTGGACTTACCAGAAATGACAGAAGAGCTTGATAGCACTGCTTGATAGCAGACCATCCCTTCAAATGCGACATCTGCTTTGTCAATGTGATCGGATGAGGATGGGGGAGAAAGATGAACAGCAGTTACTGGCACTGCAATTGCTCATCTCAGCACTGTCGTTGCTATGAAGCCAATTGGCAGACAATTCCCAAGAACTTCTCCCTCTGTCTTGCTGCTGTGTCTCAGATCCTCCACAACCCTGGCCAAGAAAAAGACCCCCGGAGAAAGTGGGGCTGATGAACTGATGGGGCTTCCTGCATACGTTTTGTGCCTGCCTTGCCCAGACTCAAAATGAGGTTTCTGTATGGTTGTGCCTGGCAAGAGAATTTGTCTGCCATATTATAAAAAATAGAGTTGAGTGTTTCCTGCTACCTAATAGTTTGATAACTGGTTACCAAGGATTTCGAGTTAAAAAGTAAATTCAAATGAATAATTTGAATTCTTTATTTAAGCACCATGATTAAAAACATGTTTGTAGTTTGGTTTCAATTATAAACAATAAACACCCCCCTTCACCAGTGCCACCTTCCCACCATCAATGTCCCCTATCTCACCTAAGTCCGCCTCCCCCACTTCCTGCCTGTATTTGAAACAGACATTCTACTTCTACTTCTTTCGCTCACTACCATTGTCATGATAGTTGTTTGTGTAGTTATTTCTCTAACTGCACTCACCAGTCTGTGTTAAGCTTATATTGTGGCCAACCTTCCAGCCTTCATCTCTATTGTCTCTGGGTGTTATTACAATAATGTCTTTTAATTTTCTTAAATTCCACAGATGAGTGAGACTATTCTGTGTCTATCTTTCCCTCTGACTTATTTCACTCAGCATAATATTTTCCATCCCTGTATAGGAAAATTTCATGACTTCATTTTTCCTGATGGCAGCGTAGTCCATTGTGTATATGTACCACAGTTTCTTTTGTCACTTATCTGTTGTTGAGCATCTGGTTGTTTCCAGATTCTGGCTATTTATAAATAGCATTGCAATGAATATAGATGTGCAGAAGGCATTTTTGTGTTTTAGTGTTCGTAGGGTATATCCCTAGTAGTGTATAGCTGGATCATATGGGAGCTCAATTTCCAGTTTTGGTTTTTTTTTTCTTTTTTCTCCTGACCCCTAATCTCTAGTTTTTGAGAAATTTCCATATTGTTTTCCATAAAGGCTGGACTAGATGTCATTATCACTAGCAGTGAATGAGAGTTCCTTTCTCCCCACATTCCCACCAACACTTATTGTTCTTATTCTTTGTGATGTGTGCCAGTCTCTGTGATATGAGATGGCTCTTCGTTGTTGTTGTTTTGATTTGCATTCCCCTGATTATTAGTGATGTTGAGCAATTTTTAATGTGACATTTGGTCACCAAATGAGCATTTTTGATTCATCCTGGTTTCTTTTATATAGTCTATAAACAAAAATTTTCTTGGGTCCAGGACATGGAGTGATAGCACAGTGGGTTAGACATTTGCCTTGCATGCAGTTAACCACGTTCAATCCCTAGCATCCCATCTGATCTCTGAGCCTGCCAAAAGTGAGTATTGTATATAGAGCCAAGAGTAACCCCTGCGTGCTGCTGGGCATAACCCTCAAACAAACAAAAATTCTTGGGTCCAGAAAAAGTGTGCAGAGGTTAATTAAAGTGCATGTCCTCTCTGTAGCCTTCCCCTGTGGGATCCTCAGTATTCATGGTCTCCTATGCACATAAAGTGAAGTAAATCAGGGGACAGATGGACAGAGGACAGATGCCAGATGATTTAACCCACCTAAGGACTAGGGAGAAAAATAATGGGACTAGACAGGATCACTTGGTGATAAACCCTTGGCCTTGGGTCACAAAACTGGGATCAGGTGACCAGAGTGATAGTGCAGCAGGCAGGCTTTGCATGCAGTCGACCCAAGATCAATCCCTAATATCACATATAGTCTGCCAAACATGGATAGGAATGATCCTTGGACATGGAAGCAAAAGGAAGTCCTGAATCCAGCCAGGTGTGGCCCCCCAAAAATAACAAAACAATAAAAACTGAGACCACTAAGAAATGGGAGGAAGAGGAGGAAGAGAAAGAAACAGTGTACTAAAGTGACCAGGAGATGGGAGGGGGCCTGGGACACACTGGTAGCTCTGAAGGTGCAGTGACTTTGCACACCAGAACCATAAACATTAGCAGTATTGTAACCATGCTACCTAAACTGGAATTAAACGTATACACACATACAAACAAAATGGAACCCATAAGTGAGGTTATCCTGGTCACCTGCTATCTTCCTTAGGAGCAATGATCTGGCCCAGAATTCCTATGACCAAACTCTGCCTTTCATTGTCACAGGCTATGATCTTGGTCTACTGGAAACTCTTTTCAGTCTGACCAACCTTGGTAAAAGTCCCCAGCATAGGGGGTCGTCGAGGTGGTGCTAGAGGTAAGGCGTCTGCTTTGCAAGTGCTAACCAAGAAATGGACCACAGTTTGATCCCCTGGCGCCCCATATGGTCCTCCCAAGCCAGGGGCAATTTCTGAGCACTTAGCCAGGACTAACCTCTTAGCATCAAATGGATGTGGTCGAAAAACAAAACAAAGGGGCCGGGCGGTGGCGCTGGAGGTAAGGTGCCTGCCTTACCGCGCTAGCCTTGGACGGACCGTGGTTCGATCCCCTGTGCCCCATATGGTCCCCCAGGCCAGGGGCGACTTCTGAGCACATAGCCAGGAGTAACCCCTGAGCGAAACTGGGTGTGGCCCAAAAACCAAAAAAAAAAAAAAGAAAAACAAAACAAAAACAAAACATCCCCAGCATCAGAGGATTCATCTGGGGAATAGATGGGAAAGGAAACTTAAAGAGATGTTTACTCAATTTAAAGAAGCTACATTGAAACAAAAAGGTGCCTGCTTAATGGAGAAAATATTTACACAAAAGGCGATTAGGCAAGTATCCAAACTATATTAGGAGCTCACAAAGGCCTAAACAAGTAAACAATAAACATATATATATACATATTTGTATATATTTTACTTATATATGTATATATTATACTTTATATATAATATATATGAAGGGACAGGAGAGATAATACAGCAGGTAATGCACTTGCCTTGCATGTAATTTACCTGAGTTCAACCTGTCCATTCTATATGTCCTCTGAGTGATGCCTGAATGCAGAATTAGACCTGGAAGTTGTCAGGTGTGGCTCCAAACAAACAAACAAACAAAAACCCCAACAAAAAAGGATAAAGAGCTAAACAGAAACTCCAATAAAGAGGGAATACAAAGAAACAAAAAGCACATTAAAAAATGGGTCTACAGCAGGGAGGGTATTTGCCTTGCACACTCGACCAACCTGAGTTTGATCCCCGGCATCCCAAATTGTTCCCTGAATACTACCAGAAGTGATTTCTAAGTATAGAACACAGCAGGGTGTGACCCCAAAATTTTTTTAATTTATTGGTGCTGGAATGAAAAGTAGGGCTACAGCAGGGAGGGCATTTGCCTTGCACCCCGCCAATCCAGAATCAATCCCCAATATTCCACCCCCTGCCAAGAGTGATACCTGAGTGCAGAGCCAGGAGTAAACGGCTGAACACTGCTGGGTATGGCCCCAAAGTAAAACAAATAACAATAATTAAAAAGTTTTTTTACAAACAAAAATCACAAACAAAACAATGAGTTAATCATTTCAAGCATGTGAAGTTGACCTCCATTAAGAAGATCAGAAATGAAAAGTTCTGGTAAGGACATGCAGGAAAAGGATCTCAAGAATTTCATACACCGTGTTAGCTGGAGGTCTGAGTTTGCTTTCTTTGCAAGTGGCTAACCAGTTGTGCCAACACCACTTGTTGAAGAGGCTTTCCTTGCCCTATTTTGGATTTCTTGCCCCTTTATCAAAAATTAAATAATTGTATATCTGGGGAACATTCTCTGAGTACTCAAGACTATTCCACTAATCTGAGGATCTGTCTTTATTTCAATACCATGCTGTTTTGATAACTTTTGCTTTGTAATACAGCTTAAAGTTGGGGAAGGGAATGCCTCCCTTATTATTTTTTCCAAGAATTGCTTTAGCTATTTGTGGATTATGAATTTCAGAAGTGTTTGATCCACTTCTTTGAAGAATGTCATGGGTATCTTTAGAGGGGTTGCATTAAACCTGTATAATGCTTTGGGGAGTATTGCCATTTTAATGATATTGATACTGCCAATCCATGAGCAGGGTAAGTGTTCCTGAAACCTTAAGGTATATAGAACAATAGGTAGGTAAAACATTCCATGACATTGAGACTAAAGGCATCTTCAAGGAGGAAACAGTACTCTCCAAACAAGTGGAAGCAGAGATAAACAGATGGGATTATATTAAGTTGAGAAGCTTCTGCACCTCAAAGAAAATTGTGCCTACTATACAAGAGTCACCCACTGACTGGGAGAAATTATTCACCCAATACCATCAGATCAGTGACTAATATCCAAAATAACAAGGCACTGACAGAATTTTACAAAAAAAAAATCTAATCCCATAAAAAATTGGGAAGAAGAAATGAACAGACACTTAGTCAAAGAAGAAATACAAATGGCCAAAAGGCACATGAAAAATGTTCCACATCACTAATCATCAGGGAAATGCAAATCAAAACAACAATGAGGTATCATCTCACACCACAGAAACTGGCACATATCACAAAGAACAAGCACAATCGATTCTTGGAGGGGATGTGGAGAACTCTCTCATTCACTGCTGGTGGTAATACCATCTAGTCCAGCCTTCATGAGAAACAGTATGGAGATTCTTCAAAAAACTGGAAATTGAGCTCCCATATGATCCAGCTATACCACTCCTAGTGATATACCCTAGGAACACAAAAATACCATTCAAAAATCCCTTCCTCACACCAATATTCATTGCAGTTCTATTTACAATAGCCAGACTCTGGAAACAACCAAGATGCCCTTCAACAGATAAATGGCTAAAAAACTGTGGCGCATATACACAACGGAATATTATGCAGCCATCAGGAGAGAAGAAGTCATGAAATTTTCCTATACATGAATATGCATGGAATCTATTATGCTGAGTGCAATAGTTAAAGAGGGAGGGAGATAGACACAGAATAGTATCACTCATCTATGGGTGTTAGGAAAAATAAAAGATATTTTTGTAATAATTCTCAGAGACAATACAGATGAGTGCTGGAAGGTCCAGATCACGATATGAAAGAGTGGTGAATGCAGTTAGAGAAATAGCTACACTGACAACTAACATAACAATGTGAATGAATAAGGGAAGTAGAAAGTGTGTCTCAAACACAGGCAGGGATGGGTAGGGAGGTGGGAGATTTGGGGCATTGGTGATGAGAATGTTGCACTGATGAAGGGGGGTGTTCTTTATATGACTAAAACCCAACTACAATCATGTCTGTAATCAAATTGTATAAAGATATTAAAAAGATAAATTATTTTTTAAAAAAGGATCTCATACACAGTTTTGATGGGAAGGTTAGTTAGCTACTTCAGTCCATATGGAAAATGGCAAGGCGAACTCTCAAAATAGGGAATGGTCTTTCCTACAATTCAGCCATTCTACTCTTTGCAGTGAAAATAGAAGGAACATTCCTTGTCCAGCTTCGTACTTGGCGAGTTAATGGAGGAAGAGTCAAGCAAGTTACAGCCCACTAGACCCTGCATCTGAGGGCAGAGAGTGGAAAAATGCAGGAAAGCAAGGCCGATTTACATGAGGTGGACCAGAGGAAATGGTTTCACAAAGCATCCGCAAAAGGTCCTCCTGAGGACTCTGCAGTATATAGAATAGAGTATTTTGACAGGGCAAACACAAGACTGGGGGAAATCTCATGCAAAGACTGGAGGGAATCGCAGTCAGCAATCACAGTAGCTATTGCTGAAACAGTGTCTGTTGTCAGTAGGCAGAGTGGATTCAAAAAATCTGTGAATTCAAGAGGCACTGGATATGGCCTTCAGAAGGGTCCTGCTATTAGCTCACCAGGTAGTGCTTTTGCCTTGCAGTTAGCAGATTTGAGTTTGGTCCCAGCATTCCATTTAGTCCCACGAGCCATGCTATCCCCTAAGCTGGTCAGAAGTAATTTCTGAGTGCAGAGCCAGGGGTAACTCCTGAGCACAGCTGGGTGTAGTCCCCAAACAAACAAAACAAAACGAACAAACAAAAAACAAAGGGGGCACTACCTCTGGAGTGAATTAGCCTCAGTGTAAGTCATCTGCCTACATCCCACCTAACAAATCTTCAGAACAAATATTTCAAAGATAGAGGTGTTTTGATTTCATTATTTCCCAGACAAATGTCCAAGAACATTTATAGGACTAGAAAATTCCAATATTTAACAAGATTAAATTCTCAATGCTTACATCCAATAAAAAATTTATCAAACCTCCATAAAATCAAGAGGTAGAAATCTCGCAGGCTACCTTTGCTAACCACAGGCTCTGAAATTAGATGTGAACTACAAAGCCACACAGAAAAAAACATTAACAATTGAAAATTAAACACCCTGCTATTGAACAACCAGTGGGTCTGAGATGAAATCAAAAAGGAAATCAAAACTTTCCTGGAAACAAATGATAATGAAGACACAAACTGCCAGAATCTATGGGACACAGCAAAAGCAGTCCTGAGAGGAAAATTTATAGCTCTACAAGCACACATCAGGAAGGAAGAAAGGGCATACCTGAATAACTTAATGACACAGATCAAAAAATTAGAAAATGACCAACAAAAGGAACCAAAAATAGGGAGACAGATGGAAATAGCAAAGCTGAAAGCAGAACTCAATGAAGTGGAAAACCGAAAAACAATTCGAAAGATCAACAAAAGCAGAAGTTGGTTCTTTGAAAAAGTAAACAAGATTGATAGGCCATTGGCAAAACTCACAAAGAAAGAGAAAGAAAAAAATCAGATAACCCATATTAGAAATGAAAAGGGGGAGATCATGAGAGATATTACAGAGATCCAAGGGTAATCAGAGACTACATTGAGAAACTTGATGGTAATAAATATGAGAACCTAGAAGAAATGGAAAAATTCTTGGGCACTTATAACATTCCACAGTTAAGTAAGGAGGATGTAGAATATCTAAACACCCCCATCATCACTGAGGAAATTGAAACTGTAATCAAACATCTGCCCAAAAAGAAAAACCAAGGTCCAGATGGATTTCCTAATGAATTTTTTT
>PVKC010029600.1:0-15070 GCA_004027635.1 Crocidura indochinensis
CTCCCCCAACAGCTTTCCTAGTCCTAGTAACCTGAGACATCTATTTTGTCTCTGCACTAAAAACAAAACACACCAGTGCTGTTCCCACTTTTAACTTTTGTATACTTCTGCTACTTAAAATATTTAACACTGGTGATGCCAATGATACCATTTGCGTTCATTAAGCCACAGCCAAGAATGTGTGACCCATCAGTGTTACACATCAGTGTTAATGTGTTAGGAAGTTTCTCAATCATATATCCATAATATGTGGAATTTAAAATGTGTATGTAAAATAGATACACACCTGGGAGTAGGAGTCTTTTTAGTGCTAGATGCCCAAAGAAAAACTTGTAGAGCAAGTTCAATATTTCAATTGCTTCAATACTTAAATAATAAGTGTTTTAGGAAAATGTTTTCCTAATATTTACTGAGCATCCTGTGCCAGAGTCCATCATTTTAGATCTCCACAAAACCCTGTGATAACATTATTTTTAATTTACAGATATTCAAAACCATTTGGAAGTTATTAACATAGCCAGGTTCTCTCTGCTAGAAATAGAAGTTGTCAGTCAGCATTTAGACATATTGTGAATGAGAGAAATAAACTTCTGTTTAAGTCAGTGGCAACAGTGCCTGCTCTATGCAGCAGAAATTTTTGACACTACCTTGGTTGAAGCTCCAATCCTCAGACTATTAGAGAATACTATTATAATACTCTAATAGCATACTAGAATAGAGAATACTCTAATAGCATTCCCAAGTACTGTAATCATACGAGTCTCTTTGCCATTTACATCAGGGAAAGAAAAAACCCTAATGTGTGAAGGGTCTAAGAGGAGGAGGTCCCACAAAACAATTTCTCAGTGTTCTAATGGAATTGATAGAGATAGTTATAGGATTTCTCTCATTTATTTGAAATTGCATGGCATGCATTGAAAGCCATGCCATTGAAAGACCTGGGAAGTTACAGAGAGGAAAAGTGAGCCCTGCCTCTAGGAGACTTATGTTGAAAGAAAAGCATAAAAAGGGAAGGAAAGACTGGGAAAATCATGAAATTCTGGAAGAAGTGCTTTACCTTTGGGATGCCCAGGTTCCATTCACTCACTGAATGGTTGGTTTTCTGAGCAATGCTGAAACTGACCCCTGAGAAAGGTGCTAAGAGTAGGCTTGAATACAACTGGATGTTGTTCAAAAACAGATGTGTTGTAGCATGCCAGTGATCTAGAAGAGAAAGGCAGCAGTTTCATTTAGTGAGGAAGGCAGACTTCCAGGAGATGATGATATCAATAGAATATGTTGAGTATAGAGGGTGAGGGCAATAACTGATAATGGGGAAATCATGCAAATGCTCTACTTAAAGCAATTCTCCAACAACTGAATGTGTCCTCAAAGTGGAGTATGTAAACCACCCCCCCCCACACACACACACACACTCTAGGAGAATAAATCTAGGTAGAGTTGGCAGAAGCAAGTAGAGAGCCCAGGGCACACAGGTAGAAGGTGAAGTGCATCACATGGGAGGAAACAGAAAGAAGGTGAGGCTACTGACTCATGGGAGCATCCATGAAGGCCCCACAAGAAATGGTCCAGATTATCAAGCACCCAGAGAATAGGAGGCTTTGGAAAGAAAGTGAGGATGCCAAGATAATCATAGTTTAGATAGATTCCTAAAAAAAACCTTTCTTTATATACAGGGTAAAAGTGGATAAGGGAGAGGAAAAAAATCCTTTGAGGTAAAGCGAAGAGGTGCATATCTAGTGTTGCTCAGGTCTTATTCTTGGGTCTAAGCAATACTAGATATGCACCTCTTTGCAGTAGGTCTCAAGGGATCACTGTGGTACTAGGAATTGAACCAATGTTAACCACTATATACCAGACAAATGCCTTAATCCCTGTGCTATTTCTCCAACCCCTGTTGTTGTTGTTGTTGTTGCTACTAAGACCTGATCTTTCTCAACAGAAACTCAAGACACTATCCATCCTAAGAAAGAAATGGAAGCATTAAGGCCAAGCTCCCTGCCCGCTGGCCTACTTGCTCTCATCTCACCAGATGGTAGATAGTGTATGCCATTACCTCCAGGAAAAATAAATTGGGAGTGTAGGCCACTCAAACATAAACTTGACTCAGTCATTTTCCCTTGCAGAGAAACGGGAAAAATAACTGCCTTGAAAATAATTCAACAGTCATCCTACACCCCAAATCTGCCAGGTGCTCATGCTGCTAGGTACTAAGCATAAAATGGTGCACACCAGTGTCCCAGAGGTTTGGGTGATATATCTACTAACTGCTATTGAAATGATTTGAAATGTCTGGCTGGAAATAAGCCCCTTCATTTCATTAGCTCTTCATACTCAAGAGATAGTCCCCTGTGTGGGTTTAAGTGGAAAGGGACAGTGAATTATATTGCTGTGAATTATATTGCAGTTCCCCAGCTGCACAGACTCAGAGCACAGAGGCCATAGCCACCTGTGACTGCCACCTGACACCTTAACACTGTGACTGTCACCTCACTAGATTGTGGAAGCATTCGTTGGTGACTCTGGAAAATGGCTCAGAGCAGACAGGAAGCAGAACAGATATCTAAATCCAGGGCAGCCGTGCCAGGACACTGACCCTGGGATCTGTACCAGGTCATCACACAGCTCAGGGTACCCTCAATGGGCAGGATGTCCAGCCTGTGTCCTGGTTCTACTTTTATGCAGCATGTCTACACAGAAGTCTTTCACTAGAGCCACATGAAAAGGGTGAGACATTCAAATCCTGTAAAATATGCAGGTAATGACTGCACACCACCCCCAAGATGGATGGTGACAGTCACAACTATATTTGGGAAGGTGATTAGCACAGTCTCTGTGGGTACTGCAAGTACTGGCACAGGGGCTCTCTGCCTTGTGCCAGGGAGCCTATTAGTAATGTAAAACCTGTCATATGCCAACTGGAAACATAATCATTTTTAACTTTAGCCAGAGAGAGAACAGCATCTGACATTTAAAGGGGAAGATACAGCTGCCCCCAGTAGATGCACAGCCCATCAGTGGACAGAATGCAATCCCCTTGGTCTCTGCAGCATTTGGTGAGCACTACTCAGCTTCAGTCACTGAAGTACAGCCACAGCTCTAGGCCTAAAACAAAGCATGTACCCAGGGAATGGCAGGTTTTGGAGATGGAAATGAAGTATCTACTACTCTCAAGTGTAGGATCATGACCTCAAATCACAGGAAGTGCCAAGAGACTATAGAGGCCTCCTCTATTCTCAAAATCAGAATTCTGAAATTGTCTACAGAAGAAATTAAATTGACAGTTCCTGAGATAGCTTGACAAGAAAGAAATAAAATGGCATTTAAGACAGAAATTTTAAATTAGCATCCTCTTACCAACCTCTTAGTTGGGAGTTGATTAACATAATAACAATAATAATAATAGTAACTGGCCCTTCAAAAGCGGATAGTGTTCAAAAAGTCTAGGTAGTTTTCTATGGCTTACCTTTACCCACAGAAACTATAAAGAAATACTATTATGCCCATTTTATAGATGGTAAAGTGAAGTAGAGAAAGACCATAACATGCCAAAATTAAAAAGCCCATAGCACTAGGTCTGGCATTGAACTCAGCTGTCTGGATTCTAGATTCTTTGTGTTTAATCACTCTATCATAAATAAATCAGTTTTTTTTCAGTTTTTGGGTTACACCCGGCAGTGCTCAGGGGTTACTCCTGGCTCCATGCTCAGAAATTGCTCCTGGCAGGCACAGGGGACCATATGGGGCACCGGGATTCGAACCGATGACCTTTTGCATGAAAGGCAAACGCCTTACCTCCATGTTATCTCCCGGGCCCCAATAAATCAGTTTTTACACTAAATTTGTGGTAATGGCACAATGCCATTAAAGTTTTACAGTGAAAAGCAATTTGCTCTAGTACAGAAACACTTGGTATGTCATCATTTTTTAATATCCCACATCTCTAAAAACTGGAAGGATCAAAAAGTGATCAAGCTTGCAACAACTTGTCTACTTTCAAGGACATGATTCCTCTAGCAACTGGAGGAGAGTTTCCTCAAGTCTGTTAGACATAAAGCCCTGAGATATACTATAAGTGTACACAGAGGAGAGTGCAGTGTACAGTTATTATTTGATTAATAATAGGATTTATTCACTCAAAACATATCTGCTAATTGACCCTGGAAAGTCATTTGCCAGGCACTGTGGCAATAGAGATGAAAGAGATCTGAGAGACCAGAGTTGGGCAACAAGTGCACAAACAGGATGCTGGCTCTATTGGGCTTGTTACAGAGATTGTAGCATGCACAAGTTCTTTAAGAGCCCAAATATGTACTTTTTCAGGTTTTACAGGAGAAGTTGGAAGATGTCACAAAACTGACATTCTCAAGAAACCTGTAAGGCCAAGTAGTAGGTGATCTAACCAAGCAGAAAAAAATTGACTGAAAGATCACCTAACATTATACCTGAAAAAACTAGAAAAAGAAAAATAGAACCCAAAAGTCAGTCAGTCTTAAGCCTTCATATATATGGACACTAATCAAGACTAACAACAGAGAAAAGAAAGTGTTGTTGAAACGCATAATGTTGAAAACCGGACAGCCATATGCTGTCCAAAATAATGAAAGCTGATCACTTCTTAATACCCTATGTAAAAATTAATTAAGAAAGAGTATTAATGTATTTGACTAAGACTCATAAAATACATAGAATAAACATTGGAAATAGACTCTAGGTATTTCAACATCAAAAAATGTTTTTGGAAATCAACTCCATTTGCAAGGGATACAAAAAGGCCCACCTCAAATTATAAAGCCTTTTACCAGCATAAGAAACTGCCCCATAAAAAAGGGAAAATTAAGTAATTAAGAGAAGATAGTTAGGGGCCGGGTGGTGGCGCTGAAGGTAAGGTGCCTGCCTTACCGCTCTAGCCTTGGACAGACCGCGGTTCGATCCCCCGTGCCCCATATGGTCCCCCAGGCCAGGGGCGACTTCTGAGCGCATAGCCAGAAGTAACCCCTGAGCATCACTGGGTGTGACCCAAAAACCAAAAAAAAAAAAAAAAGAGAGAAGATAGTTGTACATCATGCATCTCACAAGGGGTTAACATCTTAACTACAACAAGAAAACTCATATGACTCCACAACAGAAAAACAACAATGACTTTTTTTAATGGGCAAAAGTCCTACGTAGACATTTTTTCAAAGAAAACACACAATGGCCTCAAACACTTAAAAACACTCAATATTATGCACTTTTTAAGGAAAAAAACAAGTCAAAACTTCCCTTCACCTCTCATCAACAGGAAGAGTTTATGTCAACAAATGGGAAACAAGTGTTGGCAAAGATGTGGAGAAAAATCAAACCGAAAACATTATTGGAAGGATGTAAATTGTGACAGCCTCTATGGAAAATAATATGAAGATTACTTAAAAAAATTAAAATAGAAATAACATATCATCCATAAATACCAGTCCTAGACCTTTAACTGAAATAAACGCATTGTGATCAACTATGTCAACTATGTGATACATGCTCTTTAACTAAAGTTAATTAGAAAAATAAAATTGTGCCCTCTGGACTGGAAAGATAGCACAGTGGTGGGGCATTTGCTTTACATGCAGCCAACCTGGACGGTCCCGGGTTTGACTCCCAACATCCCATATGGTCCTCCAAGCCTGTCAGGGGCTATTTCTGAGCACAGAGCCACAAGTAACTCCTTAGTACCACTGGGTGTGCCCCCCCCCCAAAATGATGCCCTCTGTGACAAAATGGTTGAATCTTGGGGTGATTCTGCTATGAAATAAGGAAGTGAAAGTTACAGAATGGTTGCCCTAATTTGTAAATAAAACAAATTAACTGGCACAAATTAACTAATTCCTATACTTATTGAAAATAGTGGGGCTAGAGAGATAGCATGGAGGTAAGGCATTTGCCTTGCATGCAGAAGGTCAGTGGTTCGAATCCTGGCATCCTATGTGGTCCCCTGAGCCTGCCAGGAGCGATTTCTGAGTATAGAGCCAGGAGTAACCCCTGAGCACTGCCTGGTGTGACCCAAAAACCAAAAAAAAAAAAAAAAGAAAATAGTGATAGTTATATGAGGTTATAGACAACAAGTATTGGAGAAGGATATTTTTGATAATAAAGAAACACTGGAATTTTGTTAGTGAGTATAGTGAATCCTTCATATATAAAGGTGTTAAACTACCCCCCTTAAATTCTTTTAGGTTCAAACTAATGCTACATCAGTAAAAGTGGAGAGGAAAAAAAAATCAGCAATAGCCTAAGTACCACTAAATCTTGTAAACTGGTTCAAGATAAAACTGCCAAAAAGAACCTAAAAAGAATTCAGTTTTGACAAATGCCATGACTCACTGCTTTTATTACTGAAAGACATCATCTTTGTGACAAGTAATTAGACAGCATTTCATTGTATACAGCGGACAAGATAAGTCAGGGGACCTGTCCTAGACATACCTGATGGGAAGAGGGAATTAACTCCACAAAGTGAAGTTCAGTAAGTGATAAAGTAATTCTCAAGTTATTTCCTCCTTGAACTCTCTAACATTCTGCTCTCCAACTGCCATGTTTTCCTGATTTCTCTAGTAATTCTCAATATTCTGCAGGTTGCGGGTGTCATCAGCATAGCAGCTAGCTGGGCTCAAGGCTGTATTAAATGAGGTAGAATGTTTTTCTGAGTGTCTAAGTTCACATCTCACTAATATGTGAATAATCATAAGACTTGATTCAAGAGTTATTACTCAATGTTAACAGATTCTATTTTTATGTCTAGGACATAAAAAGTGCTCACTCAGAACTATTTTCATCATTCTCATCACAGAAAGACACTGATGCCATTCACTCCATTCACTGGAGTGAATTCTTCACAAAACACCTACATCCTCTTCTAGATCAGTGCCCACTCACTGATATTACGATTAAAAGTTTGTTGGTCATATGACTGAATGAGTGCCTACCCTTTCCATGCTCTGACCACTTTAATCTGGATACTCTGGTTACAACTGAGTGGTATGAACTCTCCCCATTTTTTCTTAACTTCAAAGGGACAGTCTCCTAACTTTCTTCTAACTTTCTTGGCACATTTCAGGAATTCTTCACAATTTGAGTCCCTCTGAGAGATGAAAGAGTCTTATGTAAGTAATTGAAAACTTTAGCAGGCATCATAATCACCTGAGGAAGTTTGTTAAAAAAAAAAAATACTGCTAGACCGCTCCCCAGAATTCCAAGTTTAGTAGGTGTGGGCCAAGAAATAATATTTCTGACCATTTCCAGGTGATAGTGCTGCTGCTGGTCCTGGAGATGTCCCCTAAAATTATAAAAATTAAAAAAAATAGAAAGCTCTAAGGCATGAGTTTCATTGTATTACTCTCTACTTTAAAATTCAATAACTCCCAAAAGTCTATAAACTAAAGCCACTAAATAATATCATATTTCATCTCAGTTCAACTTCTGATCTTTGATCCTACCACTTCCCTTCTATATCTACACTGAGCTTCTGTATCTATGTGTGGGTTCTTAGGTCTCTAAGAGACATGTTTCCATTCTACTTCATGAACATTCCAGTGACCCAGACTTTACACTTCCCTTCATCCTGAAACTCCTATCATAATAAAGTGTTTCCCTTCCTGAAGGTTATTGCACTAAGTATTGCAATGAACATAGGTGTGTATACATTTTTGGAAGTAATGTTTTTCTGTTTGGAAATAGCCTCATTGCATCATCCTTAAATTTTTATCTGTCATAGACATGGACTTAGAAATCCCAGAATGACTAGATTTTTTAAGGTAATTGACCTTTAAAAACTATCATTTACAAAGTAATTTTGTACATAAAATGACAAAATATTTTGCTAGAAAATATCTGTGTATCTAGTGTTGGAAGCACAATTTCCCATTTTTTTAATAATTTGATATTGAAAAAGGAAGCCTCAATTTCCTTCCTTATCAATGCTTGTGGCTTCATTTTAGCTAACTTAAATCTGTTTATATATTCCTGCAAAGTTCTAGAGTCTAGACTCTCTCACTCTCTCTCCTATCCCTCTTTCTCCTCCCCGCCCCTTTCTCTCTCTCAAACTATGTGGCTTACACTTTTCCAACACAATAAATTATCCCCCAGACCTTGGACACTAAGGGATTATGGGGTGATGCTTGGGAATATGGTGAAATATATAACCTGAAAAGTCTAAAATTACAGACATAGTCTGGAGAGATAGTACAATGGATAAAACACTTGCCTTGCAACCAACCACCAAAGTCTGATCCCTGGTATCCCATATGGTTCCCTGAGAACAAAATAAAGAAGTTCAGAACCAAGAGTAACTCCTGAGCATTGTCAGGTATGGTCTAAAAACCAGAACCAAAATAGAAACAGACCATTTCCATCAGCCAAAGCAGGAAGTACTAGAATGATGTTAAATAATGAAATATGTTTATTTTATTTTAGCAACACAAATTGGTCCTAAATTAATAAGACACCTCTGGGAAATTAATGTTAATACTTCAAGATTTTGTTTGGTAAGACCCAATTTTCTTATAAAAACACCATAAAACAGGACACACTTAACTTAATCCTATACTAACTTCCTGTTAGAGAGTATCTTTTCTAATTGCTTTCCAATAAACTTTTCTATTTTCTAACACTGAGTCTGAGCATCTTTATCACTCAACATTTTCATTTTTGAAAATATTGAAGATCGGATCCGGGAGATAGCATGGAGGTAAGGTGTTTGCCTTTCATGCAAAAGTCATCAGTTCGAATCCCGGTGCCCCATATGGTCCCCCATGCCTGCCAGGAGAAATTTCTGAGCACGAAGCCAGGAGTAATCCCTGAACACTGCCGGGTGTGACCCAAAAAAACAAACAAAAAAAAAAAAAAGAAAATATTGAAGATCTTGGGAACCAAGGATGAACACAGAGACCTGCCATCTCCAGTACTTCATCACCATGAAGTTTCATTTATCAATCCAGCCCTTCTATTCATTATGTCTCTTTCCTTGAGTCTCTTACCTTTTTCACTAAGAATTAATCCCAAAGTTGACAAGCCTAACCAGCCAGAGAGGGATCATGGAAGGGAACTCTCAAGATAATTTTCATGAAAATGGAAGAAAATACAGCAACCCCCCTGCTACCCTCTACAAACCAAAATCATTTTCTGTTGCTAAACATTGCATCATACTATAGATCTCCATACAAGGCAATGACCTCTCTAAAAACCCATGTGCTTTCTCTCTGAGTCTTCCAAAACATGTAACAGCACGTAGCACACTTCCAATTGGTGGGTTTCTCCTCTCCCCACTACTCAACTTCCCACCTACTTTTGGAAAACAACCAGAAGAATCCAATATCAAAACAGATTGCCAAAAAACTGAAGGCAAGGTCTATATCAAGACAGATAACATGTAACATAGTCAACATATTCTAGGAATTAGGAGAAGCAAGTTCTGGCCATTGACCATTGGTAAACCTGAGCAGGCCTCTCTCTGCCCTAGTACCTTAATTCCCCCCTCTAATTATTCTCCCCTTCTAAGTTCATGTTTTCTTCCTATAATCACCACCAGCAAAGTAAGTTAACCTTTCTCTCATGATATCACCTCATTACTCTTTCACTGCTTAAGATTTGTAATCATCTATTTTTCACTTCCTCCTAAATTTTTCACTAAGATGTGTCCCCTTTTCAGCCATCTGAACTCCCAGTGTCAAGTCAGCGCCTACCACAACGTCAATACTGCATGGTCCTTTAATTTTTGAATGGCCAAATATTGATTCTGCGACTTTATCTAGTGAAAACAAGAACAAGAACAGTTGTAAAAAAAGGTTTACCTCCCTTCTGTAGTACCCAGGGATAAAATGGAGAAATGTATAATTAGTTAAAAATAATCCCAATTTATCTACTATTCCTTAATTGGCTTGTCATTATAGAGGATAATTTGTTTTATATTTTTAAATACCACAAATAATTGTTATGACCACAAAAAAATACAACACTTTTGTAAACTTATAGCACTTTCTTAAATTTCTATCATCTCATCTTATATGATAAATAATTATAATTAATATTTAGATACATGATCTATTTTACTAATAAATTATAAAATAGGTTCTTCACTTTTGTTATGCATTTGTTTACTTTGCAATTTATATATATACACATATATATATTTTTGGTCCACACCTGGTGACACTCAGGGGTTACTCCTGGCTATGAACTCAGAAATCGCTCCTGACTTGAGAGACCATATGGGACACCAGGAATTGAACTGAGGTCCGTCCTGGGTTAACTGCATGCAAAGCAAATGCCCTACCATTGCGCTATCATTCCAGCCCCTGCTTTTGCAATATTTCTACCTTCTGTATCAACCTCAAAGAACTTCACATCAATTTTAAACCTAAGTAATTCTACAAACAGAAATAGTTGGTTTTTCTTGTTAACAATAAACTTCCAGAAGCCACTGTAATTGACTGCCCTTAACCACTTTTTTACAGCATAATATTTTTTACAACATTATATTTAATTTAAATGATGCTGATGATTGACCAATGGCTCTGGTCTTTTTTGTTTTTGTTTTTGGGCCACACCTGGTGACACTCAGGGGTTACTCCTGGCTATTGGGCTCAGAAATCACTCCTGGCTTGGGGGGATCATATAGGATGTTGGGGGTCAGGGGATTGAACTGAGGTCGGTCCTGGGTCAATCGCATGCAAGGCAAACACCCATCTGCTGCACCACCACCCTGGCCCCTGGCTCTGGTCTTTATTGTAACACTACTCCTCAGTCAATCTGCATCAAATCCATCCGAAGTTAATGAGCAAATCATAAATAATGGTAATTTATCTTTTCATATGCATTCATACTCTTATCTCCTTAGTGACTTCAATCAGGTTTTATCTATCATTTGTTTATTTGCTTTTTAAATGCCTAAGATGGTATTTGATCCCCTCCTATAGAAAAAGTGGTTGGGATAGGAGGGTTTGGGCCATATCCATCGGATCTCAAGGGTTACTCCTGGCTCTGAACTCAGAAATCGCTGTGGGCAGGCTTGGGCAACCATATGGGATGCTGGGATTGAACTCGGGTCAGGCAAACATCCTCCCCACAGTGCTAACACTCTAGTCCCATTAAAAAATAAAAAATAAATAAAAAAACACATTGATTTTGATCCATGCTGCCTTCCAGAGAACTTCAAGTCAGAAAAAATACATCCATGCAATAGCTGGTGTTTAGGTAAGAGTTAAATCAAATATTGATGTTTGGGTTATTAGCTTTACCCTATGTGGTCAAAACAACATCTTTTCAGGCTTATTTCTCATCTTCCTTCTCTCTAATCAGGTGAAAAAGCCCCTTATTCCTCAGTTAAGCTTTGTGCTTTGTTCATCCTTTCTTCCTGCATACTCATCTCTTAAGGCTTCATTTGCCTGAAACCTCTATGAAAATTACCTTATTTCATTTAGAAATAATCTGAACTCCTTTGGGGTTATTTCTCTCTTAGGACTTTTCTTTTTTGCCTTATTTACTGTTTTTTGTTTTTGGGGTTTTTGTTTTGTTTTGGTTTGGTTTGGTTTTTGGGCCACACCCAGTGACGCTCAGGGGTTACTCCTGGCTATGCGATCAGAAGTCGCTCCTGGCTTGGGGGACCAGATGGGAAACCAGGGGATTGAACCGTGGTCCGTCCTAGGCTAGCACAGGCAAGACAGGCTCCTTACCTCCAGCGCCACCGCCTAGCCCCAATTTTTATTGTTTTCTTATAAACTTCTTGTGTTTTATATTAAAAATAAATTAGTCAGGGACCAGTTTTTCATGAACTTTACAACTCACAGTACTATTTGGTTGAATAAAGTTATTTGTGAGGTGAGATACCTATTACAAAAGATGGTGCTCAACTCATGTTTTTAATAATATATGGGGTCTCATCAGTAGGGACCAGGAAAGGTAGTTTACGCACAAAAGTATGACATAGGAAAACTGTTAGCTGAACATTCAGGTGGCTAGAGTTTAGTCTATATACATCCAAGATTTACAGCAGAATATTAATTTCACACTGAGCTAAGTGATAAACGAAAGCTACAAATAGAGATTCAACACCTCCTACTGGGAGAAGCGTAGATGTGCAGATGTTGATAGAAGGATAAGCACTCTTTTTTCATCCTATTTAGGTGACTATTTGTGCACCAAACCATAGTGGGTGAGCAGCTATAGTGAAACTTACAGAATGTATGAGAAAGAAAGTCTAGTTAAAAGAAGTATATTAGCCAAGATTATCTGTGAGTTTGTGGACAGACCTGAGATAATAATTGTCAAGAGAGTGTTCTGCATTATGATTAGAAAAGATGGGAATCTGCAGAAAATGAAAGGTCTGAAGCAAGGAGTAAATGATGTAATAAGCTGTGAAGTTAGTGAACTTAAAACTAAAATAGGACTGGTAAGATGTGAATGGTGAGATCATTTTAAAAGAGGAAGTACCCAAATAAGACAGTGAGATGTGGGTGTAGTGATAGTACAAAGGGAAGGGCCCTTACTTTCCATGCAATCAATTAGAGTTTGATTCCTGGCATCCCATATGGTGTCCTGAGCACCTCCAGGTAGGTAAAGCTACCCTAAGCTCCACCAAGGATGGCTGGGTGACTCCAAAATAAACAACAAAAATGTAAAATACAGGGGCCAGAGAGATAGCACAGAGGTAGGGTGTTTGCCTTGCATGCAGCCAATTCAGATAGACGGTGGTTGGAATCCCAGCATCCAATAAGGTCCCCTGAGCCTGCCAGGAGCGATTTCTCAGAGCTGAGCCAGTAACCTCTGAGCACTGCTGGGTATGACAAAAAAAAAAAAAAAAGTAAAATACAACCTAAAACTTCCAGCATCTCACCCATAATGTTTGTTTGTTTTGTTTTGGGTTTTGGTTTGTTGTTGTTATTGTTTGGCTTTTGGACCACATCCGGTAGCACTCAGGGGTTACTCCTGGATCTGTGCTCACTTCTGGCAAGCTCAGGAGACTATATGGGATGCTGGGGATAGAACCTGGGTCCATCCTGGGTCGTCTGCATGCAAGGCAAAGACCCTACCATTGTGTTATCACTCTTGCCCCTCACCAATCACTTTATTGCAAGAGATTGAAATTTTCATTTCCACATTTAAGAGTTCAGGAAGCCAAATTATTGCCTCCCTTATTTACCTTTCTACAAATGCCTCCATAAAAAATATTTATTGAGATATACATACATTTTGTGTGTGTGATCCCTATGCCATAGCCATTTGCTATTTCCAGTACTCCAACAAAAGTATAAAATCTCAGCACACTGCAAATATAACTGTTTGAATACTGAAACTAAGGTGTGCAATTTCTGATTGTGCACTTTAGCTTGTGTGTGAGCACCACAACCAAGTGTGTAACCTCCAGGAGTGACATAACCCAGTGAGTGAGCACTGCATGGTCATCTCAACAATAAAGGAAAGGAAAAATGGGGAAGAAAATTCTACTTTAGATATGGTTTTTGGTTAACAACATTTTATTTTTAAGTGATCTATACTATCCCTGGATCAGTACTTAACTCACTTACAATCCAAATCCAATTAAAAATTGGGAAAGAATTACAGAAAGACAGTACAGTGGGTAAGATACTTTCTCAGAACATGGCTGGCTGGATTCAGTCCTCAGTATCTCATATGGTTTTTCAAGCCCACCAAGAGTGATCCTTGCATGCAGATTCAGGAGTAAACCCTAAATACTATTTGGGTGTAACCAAAAAATAAACAAAAAATGTAGGAAAATATAGATAAATTTTGCCAAATTGCTAGATGGAGACTTTCTAAGCATTAAAACAAGGAGATGGGGACATAAATGAAAATATATATAGATTTGTTTATATTGAAATTTTTTTTTTTTGGTTTTTGGGTCACACCCGGCAGCTCTCAGGGTTTATTCCTGGCTTTACACTCAGCAATCACTCCTGGCAGACTCAGGGGACCATATGGGACACTGGGATTCGAACCATAGACTTTCTGCATGAGAGACAAATGCCTTACCTCTATGCTATCTCTCTGGCCCCATATTGAAATATTTTATTCGTTATTAGGCCATACCCAGTGGTGCTCAGGCTCTATCCCATAGATCACTCCAGGTAGTGCTCTGGGGGACCATAAAGAGTGCTGAGCCAGGCTGGTCGGTGGCGCTGAAGGTAAGGTGCCTGCCTTGCCTGCGCTAGCCTAGGACGGACCGCGGTTCGATCCCCAGGTTTCCCATATGGTCCCCCAAGCTAGGAGTGACTTCTGAGCGCTTAGCCAGGAGTAACCCCTGAGCGTCACCGGGTGTGGCCCAAAAACCAAAAATAAATAAATAAATAAAAAAGAGCGCTGAACCCAGGTCAGTGGCATGCAAGTCAAGTGTCTAACTCCTGTCCTATCTCTCTACCCCAATTTATTAAAAATTTTACTTCTATAATTTAAAATTATTATCAGGGATTGGGGTAATGACTCAAATGGTTGGATCACAAACCTTCCATGAAGAGGCCCCTGGTTTAAACCCCAACACTTCATGATCACTCAAGGTGTAGTCCTGGTGAAACCTAGCACCAGTGGATCTGAGTAACAATGACATTGCTGTATTAACAAGCACTTCCAGACACCCCTAACACAGTAAATATAGCTTGGAAAGCCCCCTAAAAGAATATTAAATTAATATCATTAGAAAAATTGTTGGGGCCGGGCGGTGGCGCTGGAGGTAAGGTGCCTGCCTTATCGCTCTAGCCTTGGACAGACCGTGGTTCCATCCCCCGTGCCCCATATGGTCCCCCAGGCCAGGGGCGACTTCTGAGCGCATAGCCAGGAGTAACCCCTAAGCGTCACTGGGTGTGGCCCAAAAACAAAACAAAAAAAATAAAGAAAGAAAAATTGAATCACAAACTTTGAATCACATAATATTGAACAATATTTAACACAAATAAATCAAAATAATAATATTAAGCAATAGCATTCTTAATATTCTTAATAACATTCTTAATATTAGTAAGAAAAAAGCAATATAAACATTGAATGACAGAGCAGTTGACAATTCATGAATTGTCAATTGAATGACAATTCT
>PVKC010029601.1:0-15073 GCA_004027635.1 Crocidura indochinensis
CACACACTCACACACACACCTAACGCAGTATTTCAGAATTTTAAACACACACACACACTAACGCAGTATTTCAGAATTTTAATGCTTCAACAAGCACTTTAAACCTTTTTTACTTAGTGATTATTTTAGTTAGTGATCATTTGTTAGTGACCTGATCCCCCAAATAGAAATGTGACCATTCAGGGGCCAGAGAGATAGCATGGAAGTAAGGCGTTTGCCTTTCATGCAGAAGGTCATCTGTTCGATTCGAATCCCAGCGTCCCATATGGTCCCCCGTGCCTGCCAGGAGCAATTTCTGAGCATGGAGCCAGGAGTAACCCCTGAGCACTGCCGGGTGTGACCCAAAAACCACACACACACACACACACACACACACACACACAAATGTGACCATTCTGTGTGTGTTCTGTAAGGTGACTTTCATAGAGTAACTGAAGTAGGTGCTTCTCCATTTTGGATTTGAGGCTTCTACTCTTGAATCTCTGATATCCTCAACTACCACAGAGCTCCCTAGATGCTGTGTTCCATGCATGGTAGGGACCTGACCAGCGAGTGCTCAAGGGCTGCATGTATTTTCCTGACTGGGAACTGTCAGGTTTCATCAAGCTTTTCTTAGAAATATTTTTTTTTCTCCTGAAAACTCATAAAAATTCATGTTGCAATATCAGTGCCTGCAGGATTCAGTAGAATTTTGTTGAACCACTGATACCCGTTCCTCCTAATAGATACATCATTCTCGTCATATACACAGATACTGTTGTGCTTGTGGTTTTATATAGGAGGCTCATGTATATGCCAAAATAGGTTTGCTCAGGAAAATAAGCTAATTTTCCCCCTATTAGTTCTCTGTGACCAGGAGATTTCTATGCAGATTCCCGTAGGATTCCATTCTGGCAAATCTTCGCAATTTCATTAACCTTGTGCTTATGTTTTGTTTTAATCATGTGTCTGTTCCATCTACCTGTTTATTATCACAATGAGGCTTGACTAACTTGTGTATTTGGAAATAATTAAAATGAGACAATTTATTTTTTTTACCATGAACATTTTTTATTTTAGAGAGGTGACCTTTGTGTTGTGACAGTGGATTTGTAAATTCTTACCAACATTGTATGCTCTTGTCCTCTTACAAAGGAACGTGTGATGCAGTGCACCAGAATTTAAATGCAGTGGTGGGGTGCTAGTGATCATGCCCAGTGATGCTGTAGCAGGGAGGTCAGGGTCACAGCAATGTTAATGACGCAGAGTGTCCAACCCTAGGCTTCACACATTCATAGGCATGTACACTGTCACTTAAGTTGTCTCCCCATACTCCTTCAAATTGTATGGTTTTAAAATACTGTTCTTAAATGGTGGGAAAATTTAGATTATTTCCCCATCATCTCTTATTGGTAGAGTGAGGAGAGGGTGGGAATTAAAACTGTTATCTTTTAAATATAGAGCAGAATTATCAATTACTGTGTAAAAATGCCGGGCGGTGGCGCTGGAGATAAAGTGCCTGCGCTAACCTAGGACGGACCGCATTTCGATCCATCGGTTCCCCATATGATCCCCTGTGCCTGCCAGGAGCGACTTCTGAGCGAATAGCCAGGAGTAACCCTTGAGAGTCACCGGGTGTGGCCCAAAAACAAAAACAAAAACAAAAAAAATGCACACCCCATTATGCTTACCTCCATGCGCTGATTGTAATAGGTGGAGCTTTGATTGTAAATTGATGATACTGTTGTGTGTATGTGTTTGTGAATGGGGAAACCACAAGGTTTCCTTTTCCTTCATGTAAAGACATTAAATGAACATGCTCCTCAGAGCTCAGTATAATTTTGAATAGTGGTAAATTTTTCTTTTTTGTTTTGGTTTTTTGGGTCACACTCGGCAGTGCTCAGGGGTTACTCTTGGCTCCATGCTCAGAAATTGCTCCTGGCAGGCACGGGGACCATATGGGGCACCGGGATTCGAACCGATGACCTTTTTGCATGAAAGGCAAACGCCTTACCTCCATGCTATCTCCCGGGCCCCGTAAATTTTTCACTTTTACAATAAACAGAGAAGTGATCACGTGAAGTTAGAAAGGTTGTGTGTGTGTGTGTGTGTGTGTGTGTGTGTGTGTATGTGTCCAAACTTGACTGTGAGGTTCTTGATCTGAACCAGCAGCCTTTGAAGCTCACACTTAATATAATAAAACAATAGGGACAGGAGGGACAGTAGGGAAACATATGCTTGGGCTATGGTCTTAGTTATGAAATGTTAACTGTTTATAAATTGTGACATACTATTTCTGTGTGTTTCACAAGAAAACATTTGCTGGTATTTTATTTACTCTTGATTTCTTGTCTCTTTTCTTTCATCTCCTGAGAGGATAGTTTTGTTTGCACAGGTCCTGATTTTTTTCCTTAGGTCTCACCAGAAGTAATAACTACATTTTGTTAGAACAGTAGTAATCTCAAAAGTAGAGGATGATGACTCCAGTTGGGGTTTAATCAGCCTGAGCAGGTGCCTTCCAAATAAGAGAGATACTGTTTTAATGCAAATGTCCCCCTCATTCAGAATGAAGCAGACATGGATGGGAACTGACACAACAGTTAAGTCAGAGTTGTTTCTAAATAGATTGTTTTTTTTTCCCACCTCCCTGAATTCTCTGGGCCCAAGCAGCAGTATCTCATTAATAAATGGAGGAGAAATAAAAAGGAAAAGAAGTTGAGGATGACTTCCTTAATTTTTTGCTCTGAGAGTTCACAAATGCTTGAGAAAAATGAAGCCAGAAGTTGACATCAGTGCAATAGTGCCTCAGCGGAATAGGCTCATGTTAGAGGAGAATTGGATCCTGGGACCCACATAAGCGGGATGGTTATATTTTAAATACTCAAAGCTCTGCTGGAAAATGCCTGAATTCTAATACATGGGCCCTGTAAGGGTTTAGAGTGCGGGTCCAGTTTTATTCTCAGGATTTTTCTTTGTCTTAACTTGTCTGTCATTATACGAGAAGGATAACACTGACTATTGAGTATATAAGAACTAAGACATTTATTGTAAATTAGGCAGTGAATATAATAGCATAAATTTGCATAAATCTCTTTTGCATTTTAGTTAATATTGGATTTTAGATAAACTGTTTTCAGGGAAAAATATACGTCATTTTCTACTCCTCTATTGAATGTTGATGTATCAACATTATAATTACTTATTCCACTGGACTTGCAGATAACTTCCTGTACATTTAAGAAAAATGGTTTGAATTCACCTATGTTCCTTCCACTCAACAGTATGAGTTCATGGTTCTATTTCTTCATCTAGACAACAAATATTTGAGTACCTTCTATATACACATCACACACACATTGACTTGGAGATGCAATAATGAATAAAATGGGTGAAATTTCTTGATCTCATTGTATGGAGGGGAGGCAGAATATGCTCACTTGTGTCTTAGAAAAGGGGGTTGGCAAGCTGGTTCTTTTTGGGGTCAAATGATAATTGTCTTTGGTTTGGTGGGCCTGGTGATTTTTACCACCACTGCTCAGTTCTGCATGGTATGAGAAAGCAGTCATGGACAATATGTGCATTGGTGGTGATGCCTGCATGCCAAAAAATATATATTTGCATAATTAGGGATTTGATTTTTAGCCTCCGGTTTGTGGATGTCTATGTAGCAGCTTGACAGTTATGTACTAAGGAAAAAAGAAAATGAAAGGTGTTGTGGAGGTGGGGAGAAGGGAGTAAGAGATATTACTGTTTGACAGGGTGTCCATGGGAGGCGTTGTTGAGAAAGGTGACTTATGTAAATAACTGACTAAGAGGGATGTATTTAACCAAATGTATATCTAGGGAAAAGAATGATTCTTATAAAGAGAATACCAAGTGTTGATGTCTCGAGTCAGAGAGTCTCTCTGGTACAGAATGTTAAAGCCAGGGTGTTTGCAGTGAGTGAATGAGGGGAAGAGTTCTAGGTAGATGAGATCAGACCTTGTTTTGGCTGTGTGTGTAGAAAATGGGCAGAAGAGTGCCAAGATTTAAGTTTTACCAGTATCCAAGTAGGGAGTTGGAAAGTGGTTGCTGGTGCTTGGAGCTTCACAGTCAGAGTAAGGAGAGTGGTGAGAAATAGAGTCAAGGGAGGGTCTGTGCACAGAGTTGAAGCTGACCCCAGAACTGCTGGTCAGTTGGGGAAGCTGTATTGGGTGCTGTTTGATGGGGAAGAAAGAAGAGGGGCAGCTAACACTGGACAGCCAGTAGTCTCACTGGAGAGGACCATGGCCCAATAAACAACACAGTCTGAGGAGTGAAGCTACACCCGAGTGTGCCATCGTGGATGTTTGTGTGTGCCTTTTGACTGTATTACTACCCCTCTCCTGAGTCTATTTTTGGCTCTCCCATTGGCTTTCTTCTCAACCTTCAGTCTGATGCTCAGATTTGTGCCAATTTTTTGGGAGTCCTAGACACTTAATATAAATGAAAATTTCATCTTACAAATTCTGTGAATGAGTCTTTTATTTTATTTTAAATAGTGGCCACATGCATCTTTCTCTGCGTTTCTGGGTGACAACCTGAATCCTGGATTTGAGTGTTGTGGGGGTTGAGGGTGATCTTTTTTAATTCATGGAGTTATTGAAAGAATTCCTAATATGCAGTAGATTACCACTGATTCCTTCAACACTGGGAGAGCTATGGGCTGATCCTATGTTAGATTTGTGTAAAGGTGCCATGGATTCCATGTATTACCAAGGATTCTCCCTGTGCTATTTGGAGAATGCTTCTTCCGGCCACTTTTGCTTTCTGTTACCATGCAGATAAATGACCCATAAAATCCAGCATCACTAAGCAATTTTAGTACAGTCATACCTGCTTTGGAGTGGCCTGCAAATTGTTTGATAAAACATCTGCTGGTTGTTTCATGAATGCATTGCCAATTTTGTGACAGTTGAGGTGCAGTCATGATTCGAAGACTATTACTTGTTTCTAATAAGACAGATGCTTTGGTCCTATGTTTATCTAATTAGGGAATTAGTTAGATGTCACCAGTCCTCAAAGTGCTCTGCTGAATGGTGGGGGTAGAGGTTTGATGAAGATAGTTGGATAAATGGCTAGAGGGGAGAGGAGGAAAATCATTTAGGTTGAAAAGACATTCTGGGAGTGATTGGCAGAAAAGTGCTGTGAAATCCATGGACCTGCTGGGGTGGAGTGGGGAGGGAAGAACTAGAACACAGAAGAGAGCCAGGTCCTGGAGTTTACAGGGCAGGGAGCTGAGAAGCACCTAGAAACTATTCCAGGGATGAATGGCAGAGAAGAGATGAAGAGAAAAGCCAGTGGTGTGTTGAAGTTAAGGAGGAAAGGAAGTGGAAGAAGAGGAAGAGGAGGAAGGGGAGGAGGAGACTAGTTATGTTCAATGGTATTGAATAGCTAAAGAAGACTGGATCGAGAAAGGAGTTTTTTCCAGAGTGGAAATCATTGATGGCCTGGGTTAGAATAATGTAGTTTGGAGCCGGAGAGATAGCATGGAGGCAAGGCAGTTGCCTTACATGCAGAAGGATGGTGGTTCAAATCCTGGCATCCCGTATGGTCCTCTGAGCCTGCCAGGATCAATTTCTGACTGTAGAGCCAGGACTAACCTCTGAATGCTGCTGGGAGTGACCCAAAAACAAACAAACAAACAAAAAAGAATAATGTATTTAAGACTGGTATTTGCATGCGAGAAATTTTTGTAATTATTGACAAATAGTTAAAAGTCAACATATACAATTTGAATACCTGTTACTTATGTTAGTCATTGTCATTTTTTTTCTAATCAATGATTATCATTTGGTTACTATTAGATAAACAAGAGCAACTTTGGATGTTGGGGAGATAGCTCAAAGGGTTAGAGTGCACACTTGCAAGCATCCTGGTATTACATTTCCCAGGCCCTGGAACTGTTTGGTGTAACCTTGGAGACTTCCAAACATTATTGAGTGGCACTTGGCACTTGGCACTGCTGAGCCCAGGCATCTTATCACTTGGCCAACACTGAATCATGTGGTACCATTGGCCATTATCACTGAATGTGGTCCTCAGGTTTGGGAAAGCTATCTGATGGTGGCGAAACAAAAATTTCTACACTAAAATGTAAAGGTTATGCTTTTTTTTTCCTTCTGGTTTTTGGGCCACACCTGGTGACACTCAGGGGTTACTCCTGGCTGTGCACTCAGAAATTGCTCCTGCATAGAGGGACCATATGGGACACCGGGATGGAACCAGGTCTGTCCTGGATCTGCCACATGCAAGGCAAATGCCCTACCACTGTGCTATAGCTCCGGCCCTTAAAGCTTATGCCTTTTTGTTTGTTTGTTTTGGCCACATCCGTTTGATGCTCAGGCGTTACTCCTGGCTAAGCACTCAGAAATTGCCCCTGCCTTGGGGGGACCATATGGAATGCCAGGGGATCGAACGGCCGTCCTTCCTTGACTAGCGCTTGCAAGGAAGACATCTTACCTCTAGCGTCACCTCTCTGGCCCCGCCTTTTTTTTTAAAATGTTGAAATAGGAAGATGTAAAGCTTCTACAAAATGTTTGTTTACCTTTCCTTTTTAAACCAAGTGACTCAGATCTTGCTTATTATTACTATAGTTTAAGTGACTTTATACCATCCATGGTCGCACCCCAGCTCCCTATCAAGAAGACCATTCGCCCTACCAAGAACAAAAAATAGATAAAAATTATAAAACAAGAAGAGTTTTTCCAATAGAAACAAAAGGTACACATGTAAATTCAACCAAATTTAAAGACATTTATTTTTCCAAAATGAGCTGTTGATTATTTTACATCATGGCCAAGGTGAATTTCATAAAGGGGGGATTTTTTTTTCTACATTGTTAAGGGGATAAAATGAATAATGAATTGGAGAAAAGGAAAAGCTAAATGTAGAGGTGAAATTAAATCAGCCACAGTTAGTGTAGAAGAATGTATGAGAATGGGTTCAAAATTTGATTCTGAATTTCACAGAATTATAGTACCTAACTGAAGATGGAAATATGGGTGCTGTGTGACTCACATTTCTGAAGACAGAAGCAACTAGTTATGCAGGTAAAGGAGTATTTCTTACTACTGAAGTATGATATATTTCTTTTCATTGCAGGAAACACTGAATGATAAGCCAAGCTTGTCCTCAACCATGTTCCTGCAATAGGTGTTCCAAAGTCCCTGAAAATCGCATCCAACTATCGCAAAAGAATAGTTAGAGAGACCTTACAAGCCCACAATACCATGGTTTTTTTTTTTTTTTTTAAAAAACCCGTCACTGTTCATAATTGATCTCACAAAGCTGTCCTTTTTTGGGAGTAAACCTTCATTGCTCATAATTGATGTTGTTCATTTAAGTTCCCTCCATGTATTCTGCAACTTAAGTAAGTGACGTGCTAGCTGAGGGCTACTTGAGGATACAAAGACTTCCAGTGGACTGTTGCCTGCATGGATTATTCAGAATGGGAGGGGAGGGAGTGGGGACTCTTTTTTCTCTTGTTGGAATTCCTTTAGACAAAGAAAAACTTGGCAAATAAAAATATGCACTCCCCAGAGTCCTTTAAAAGCCTGGTGCTGGGGCTGGAAAGATAGTACAGGGGAAAGGCTCTTTGCTTGCTTAGGGCGAACTCAAATTCTTTCCATGGCACCACTATGTCCCCCTTGATTAACATCAGTTGTGATTCCTGAGTACAAAATCAAGAGTAATCCTTGAGCACCACTGCTCTTTGGGATTTGACCTCATGACCTCATGGTCCAGAGATAAATAAATGAAAGGCTTGATATAAATTCTATTGTTTTTTTTTTTCATCTTTGGGCTATACCAAAATATGAGCAGGGCTTGCTGCTACTTGGATGCTCAGGGATCACTCCTAGGAAAGCTTGAGGGATTATATATGCTTCTGGAGATCAAACCTGGGTCAGATATGTACAAGACATCTATTGAACTTTCTTTGGCCCCAAATTCTGCTTTGGCCCTGATGACTTTAGTGAAAATGAGAGCAGGTGAGGGCCCATTTCCTGTGCATCTGATCCCTAGGTATAGCTCTTATGAGCCCTGCTTACCCCTTACCCCCACCCAATGGAGGGTCCTTTCCCTTTGTGTTTCCTATTCATTCCAGTCCCAGCTGTAGTACCCCGTTCAAGATATAGCAAATGTCTCAGAGCATTTTATATTTAACTTTATGAACCATTTCCACCTGTGCCCATCCCACTTTCACTGATTTCAGTGAAAAAGTTTCATCTAAAGCTTCAGTGTTTTTTTACAGTTTCAACAACAGCCATGTCCCCGTCTTTGGCCCATTTCTTTTGGCAGAGGTCAGTATTGAGTGAGACCCAAGAAAGATATTGTTACACCACAAGATATATCTGCTCACTTGCCCCTGACTGGTGGGGACTGGCATGGAAATGACTTAAGAATGTACAGAGTCACAGTGAAGAATGACTGTGGGTCGTTAATTGTCATATTTGGGTAGCAATGCATCTCATATTTGAAAACTTGGAGCTATTTGGGTTACCTATTTTAGATGTTTTTTTGGAAAGGGGAAGAAGGTCTGATTTGTACTGATGGGAGAGGATCATTATAGGGTGAGCTTTCACCTTGAATCTAGCTCCATGCCACCTTGCATCTATTGTTCTGGGAGATGCTTAAGGGTATCCTATCAGCAGCAGTTCTTATCCCTGTTTGTCTTTTGAATTCTTTGTGAAAAGAACCCTTGGCTACTCTCCAGAACAATCCAGTTACCCCCTCTGGGATGCAATCTGAGTGCTGCTCAGGTTGAGGGGGGGGGTGGGGTCAGCCTAGACCAAGAATCACTACTCATGGATTTTACAGATACTAGTCACCAGAATAAAGCAATAGCAGACCATAGTGACTGAGAAAAGTTGATGTAACAACCTCCCAAGCAGCTATTTTTGTCTCTGCATTATTATGATGGAACTGTATGAATTTAAGTGTATTTACTTAGAAAAAGTCTAACGGTGCTATAAGTGCTGTGGGGTTTTTGTTACAATTTGGATTTTGTTATTTGGGGGATTGGTCGAGATAATTTCTAGGCTCAAGTTTATTGCTGTTTTGAAAAAAGAGTCTGTTATAAAAGAAATAGCACGAACATGATTATAAGGGGAGTTTCATGTAGGTGATAAAACACTTTTATAAACACTGCATTAAAGTTTGGTCCATTAAGCATATGCATTATATGTTTGTTGCCTTTTCTAAAAATTCCGCAGGACTTTACACAATTAGCTAGATTTTTTTCACTTTGTGAAGGGTGAGATTTGAACTGGTCAAGGATTTTCTCATGTCATGGAGTTTATCCCAATGAGGGAGCTTCAGAATTTAGTGGGGAAAAAGTGGTTCCAGAGAGCAAGCTCACTGAATTTCTGCTACCTTTCAAAATTTATTATTTTTTTTTTTGGTGTGTGGTGATTTGGGTCACAACATCTGGTGCTGAAGGAGGAGGTCGGTTTTGGGGTCTGTTCTCAAGAGTGATTTCTGGGTGTGTTCAGTGCTAGAGATTAAGCCCTGGTTGGCTGCAAAGTAAGACCAGTACCTTACCCATTGTACTCGCCTTCCCTGCCAAACAGATTTATTAAGGTAAGGTAATATTCTTTGATTTGTTTTCTTAGAGAAGGATCCCTTTAGCAAAATCTCAGCTGTCCTGGATTGGACCCCATCTACCTAAAATTTCATGCAGGCAGGCGAGAGGGTAGGCAGAAACTGGGGACATTGGTGGTGAGAAATGTGTACTGGTAAGGGTTTTGTACATTCTATGACTAAAAATTATGAACAACTCTGTAACAGTGAAAAAAGAAACACAACTGTACTATGATGTTTAAATAAATGTAATTTAAAAAAAGCCTCCACCCTAGTGCCTCAGGAAGTGATTTTTTAAAAATTGTTGTTGCTGATAATGCTGCTTTAGATGATACTTTATTGCGGTGGGCTTCTAATCTTGTATGAAATGCTCTCCTTATAAAAAGGAGAACTAAGGACATGGATATGCAAACAACACCATGTGATGGCAAGAAGAAATGTTGCCATAACGTTAGGAATTACAGAGTCAAGGAGAAAGATATATAAAACAGCCATATGTCTTCAGGGAGGTGGGACACCTTGACACTTTGACTTAGAATGTCTAGCCTCCGGAGTTGTAAAAGAGATTTCTTTTAAGCTCCTTTTGTGGTGGTACTTTGTTACATGAACCTTAGCAAATGAATTATAATAGATTTCTAGAAAAAAATTATCCTAGGCCTAGGAGTATTCTGAATTCTCACTCCTATCCAAACTCTTCTCAACACAGAGAATATACCAGATGCCACTCAGTTCCTCCTGGCCCATACCTTGCCCTCCATATTGTCTCTTCTGAGAGTCTGCCAAAGGTGGTTTTGTTAGACTTGTGATCTAACATACCATGGTGGAATGGGCCAGATTACTCACGTGCCCAAGGATGAACAGTGAGATTGGCTCCTTGCTTAGCAGGAATTGACCAAAGGAGAAAGAAGGAGCGGGGCTGAGGGTGGTAAACAGATGATGAGAGCGTACAATTGAAAACCGTTTAAGAGCATTTGTTGCAAGTAGATGAATGAGCAGAGAAACTATACTTTGCAGTAGAAGAGAAGGATGCAGAAGTGGGACAAAATGGAGACCAATATATCCAAAGCATATAAGAGAATTATAGAGTTGATGCTAAAATTCCCACCCACCCTCCTTCCTCAGGCCTCCCAGGCATTGCACAGGGGACCATGGAGTTCTTCTGTTGGTGCTTATTAAACTAGCCTGGATGGTTTAATGCTGAGTGAGACTCAGACAAGTTAGCTTTGAGAAAAGTAAGCTCTGGTGCTGTGAATGGTCCTTACACATACAGTGCTCAAATGCTGCAGTCCCTCGAGCTATCTCCCTGTTTTTTGTTTGTTTGTTTGTTTTCTTTTGGGCCACACCTGATGACACTTGGTTTGTTCCTGGCTATACACTAAAAATTGCTCCTGGCTTTGGGGACCGTATGGGACACTGGGAGAATCGAACCGTGGTCTGCCAAAGGTTAGCACATGCAAGGCAGATACCCTACCGCTTGCGCCACTGCTTGGCCCCTTCCTACTGTTGGTTTTGCTCTTTCATGGTGGACAACTTTTGATTTGAGTTTTTCTTGACAATGAGTTTACCTTATTGCATTTGCCTTGGGGAGATACCTTTAATTGCTAATCTCAAATTATTTTGAAGAAAGCTCAGATGAGTTTCAATTCTTGAACTCAACAAATCCTGACTAAACTAGAAGAATGCTTGTGGAAGGTTGACTGAAGGACAGGGAATTCATTTGTCCTTCTGTGTTCTCTGTGCCTTTCCCTGAGTATGCCCAGTCCCTGGAGATCATTATATTCAGCCCACACCTTGTTTTTTCTTAGAATTAAATTGACAGGTTATTTATTGTGATGCCCTTGGCAATATTGTAGATTTGATCTATATTGTCAAACCAATTTTTCTAAATGTACCAATCCATATACAGAGTTTGAGCATAACTGTTTTACTGAAACTTACCAGCAATGGGTAATAGAAATGAAAAATGGTTAGTAATTTTAAGTGTGGAGTGGCTTTTTTTCAGTATATATGTTCATAGTATAAGCAGTTTTGGTTCATTTTCCCTACTTTTTAATAATCATTTATATCTTCTTTGTAGACTACTATTTATCTTTGAAAGGCATGGTACTTCACTTGCAATAGTGTGGAGATGACTTAGGTGAACCCTTCCCCCAAGGCAGTAATTATTTCTATCTAGAGGTTGCACATCATTTGTTGTTGTGTAAGGGATTGCATATTGACCACTGGCCTGCTGCAAATCAGGAAAGATAGGGAAGAAGGAATCTAGCCTTGGGGCTGCCCCCTCCCCCACCAGGCCATGGGTACACCATAGTGGCCTTCATTATCCAGTGGAGGAGGTGCTCATAGGGGCAGCATCTTCAGATTTATCTCTCACAGTTCTCTTTCTTGGCTTTGTTTTCAGAATCAGAATTCCTGGATAATGTAGTATATGTAACAGTGACATTCTTTCTAGAAAACTGTTATGCTTTTTCTGATTGGTTCTGTTTCTTTTATTTTACTTTTTAATTTTCATCCCACATTCTCACACACGGCCCACATAGACAGTCAGAAGTGACGGTAGTTCATTGGCTTTCTCCATTCTGTTCCATTCACTCCCCACTAGAGTTCTCATACCTGTGACAATTGCCTTGGTTTTAAATTGTAAGCTTGGTCTTAGACTCAGTTTTGGGGCGACTGGCTGTGTCACTCTGTCTGGTTCTTTTACTCAGTTTCCTCTTTTCACTTGTATTCTGAAGAAAGACTATTGAAGGAAATGGAGGATTTAGTATTTCCCACTTGGTTTTCTGTAAAGCAGCTCAGTGGGTATGGAGTGATGATGGGAATAATAAAAATACCAAATCTGGGGGCCGGGCGGTGGCGCTGGAGGGAAGGTGCCTGCGCTAACCTAGGACGGACCTCAGTTCGATCCCCCGGTTCCCCATATGGTCCCCCGTGCCTGCCAGGAGCGACTTCTGAGTGCATAGCCAGGAGTAACCCCTGAGCGTCACCGGGTATGGCCCAAAAAACCCCCCAAAAAAAAAATACCAAATCTAGTAAAGTTAGTGTTAAAGTACAAGTGATGGAGTTAGTATTGGGAGACAGCCCAGGGGTGCGGCAGACCGACCTGAGCCATGTATGAGTTTGGCTGACGAAGTTATTTGCATGGTACATGCCCATCTGGTGCCTGCTGTGTGGCTCACCTGACTGTATACGTGATCTGCAATTCGCTGTTCTTTTTTTTTTTTTTTGGTTTTTGAGTCACACCTGGCAGTGCTCAGGGGTTACTCCTGGCTGCCTGCTCAGAAATAGCTCCTGGCAGGGACGGGGGACCATATGGGACACGGGGATTCAAACCAACCACCTTTGGTCCTGGATCGGCTGCTTGCAAGGCAAACACCGCTGTGCTATCTCTCCGGGACCCTCACTGTTCTCTTTCTAAACTCTTTCCAGGTAGCTGATTCATAAGCTAAGCAGCAGAACTTAAGTTGGTGAAGTAGGTTATGCTTGTGTATAAGAGTTGATATAAGTGCTTGGTAATAGTTAGTATGAAATATTTTTCAGGCTAAAAATGGCTCTGGCCTTGAAAAGTGAAAACTTTCTTAAGCAGGTATTATTGGTAAGTGTATTGTATTTATACATATATGCACACCTGCATATGCATATATACATGTATATATATACACACTCACAGATCTCTTGTGAGCTTGACTTTTTATTTATTAATTGTAATTTGTACTAATTTTCTATGTATTCTATTTAAATATTCTGACCTAGTGATGATGTGATTTCTGGGAGTCTGGCAGTATACTTCAAAGCAGCAGAATTTTGTTTTTGTTTTTTTTTTTTTGCAGTCTTCTATTTTTACTTTAAGAACCACACTTTGCATTCTGTCATATGTTTTTAAAGTGACTCAGTTCTGTAAAAGAGACGAGATAGGTATCTCTTATGTTTCTTCTCTGACTTACATGTACATGTCACCTACCATGTGTGACCCCCTTTAGGGGTTGTAGGTACCCCAGCTTTATAAGTATGATTCTGAAGCCTTGATTATTTATTTGTCCTACTATGGAAAAGATCCCCAAACTATTCTTTATGAGGAAAATCTGCTCATACCTGTAGTTACTGCTTTGACTGGTCCTTCTCTGGAACAGAATGCTTTCTCCTCAGGTTCTTCTCAGGAACTGGTATACCAGCCTTAGATTGGCTGAAAGTTTGGGAGGATTTACAGTTTTGGGCTTTTTATTTTTTTATTTTATTTTATTTATTTATTTATTTTCTGAGCCATAACTGGTAGTGCTGTATGGGATTCACTCTTTCAATGCCAGAGATGAGAGCTAGGCAATTGGGCATTTATCTTGGTGATTTGAAGTGTTTATTCTTGACCAGATACTTTATCAGGGAGAACTGCCAAAAATTCAAGGCCATTCTCTCTCCTAATAGTAGATTAAGAACATGAGAGTTCTGGAGAATTACTTGAAAAGTCTAGGCTAGGCCAGGGAGATGAATAAGGGAATCATACTTGATTCATGGATCACTCTTGGCTCTGCTCAGGAATTACTCATCGCAGGATTCAAGAACCAATATGTGATGTTGAGAATCAAAGATTTTCTTTATTAGAATTATTCTTCCCTTTCATTGTTGTGATAACAACAGAAAGTTGAGTAACAAACTTGGTTATGGTTTTCACCAGGGATTGGAACATCTTATGAACCTGGGGTGTGTGGTACACAGGACCATGGCACCAGTCAGCCATTCTTTTTTTCTGTAGGTAGTTTTTGAGATAGGACTTATTTAAAATATTACTTTATTTAACTACCATGGTTTACAAAGTTGTTTTCTAATACAGTTGTTTCTGGTATTCGGCTTCTTTCTTCTTCTTTCTTTCTTTCTTTCTTTCTTTCTTTCTTTCTTTCTTTCTTTCTTTCTTTCTTTCTTTCTTTCTTTCTTTCTTTCTTTCTTTCCTTCCTTCCTTCCTTCCTTCCTTCCTTCCTTCTTTCTTTCTTTTTCCCTTTTTTCTTTCTTTCTTTCCTTCCTTCCTTCCTTCTTTCTTTTTCCCTTTTTTCTTTCTTTTCCTTTTTGGCTTCCCAGTCCTTTTTTTAATTTTAATTTTTTTTAATAATAGTTTTATTTAAACACCATGACTACAGACATGATTGTAGTTGAGTTCCAGTCATAAACAGAACAACCCCTTCACCAGTGCAACATTCACACAAAAAATGCCCCCATATCCCTCCTCCTCCCCCGTCACCCCCCCCTTCTGTATTCGAGACAGGCATTCTACTTCTCTCACTCATTAACATTGTCATGATAATTGTTAGTGTAGTTATTTCTTTAACTGCACTCACCACTCTGGGTAGTGAGCTTGATATCCTGAACTGGCCCTCATCTTTATTGTCTCTAGGCATTATCACAATAATGTCTTTCATGTTTCTTAAAACCCATAGAGGAGTGTGTCTACTCTGTGTCTATCTCTCTCCCTCAGCCGTTCTACTGCTGAACCACACCCCTAGGCTGG
>PVKC010029602.1:0-15072 GCA_004027635.1 Crocidura indochinensis
GCCTCCCAATTCTTATCACAGGCTGTGTTCTTCACACTGACTGTATAGAAAGAGGAGGTACAGTAAATGCACCCCAAATACACCTCAACCCAGACCCTTGCCTGGTCTGTATTGGGAATTTAGGGGACAAAAAAAATGTTGCTTGATTTGTATATGTTGAACCATCCTTGCCTCCCTGGAATGAAACCCACTTGGTCATAGTGTATCATCTTATTGATGTAGTGTTGTATTTTGTTGAGGATGTTTGCATCTATGTTCATTAGTGATATTGTCTGTAGTTTTCTTTATCAGTGGTATCTTTGCTGTCTTTGAGAATTAGTGTCATATTCACCTCATAAAAGGAGTTAGGAAGGATTCCTGACTTTTCAATGTTTTGGAGGATCCTGAGGATCAGTGGTTGTAATTCTTCTCAGAATGTTTGATAGAATGCATCTGGACCTAGATTTTTGTTCTTGTGGAGTTTCTTAATTACTGCTTCAATTTTCTTAGATGTGATTGGACTATTTAAGCTTTCTACATCTTCCTTATCAAGTCTCTGGAGATTATATTTATCTATAAGTCTGTTGGTTTATCTGGGTTCTCTAGACTAACAGTACAGTTGTTCATAATAAGTCCTCATGATGTCTTGGATTTCTTGGGTATCTGTTGTAATCTCTCACTTTTCATTTGTGATCCTATTTGAATGTTATTCATATTTTTTGGTTTTTCTTGCAAGCGGTTTGTCTATCCGTTTTGTTCTTTTGAAAAACCAACTCCTGGTCTCATTGATTTTTTTGTATTGTTTTCTTAGTTTCTATGTTGTTTATTTCTGCTTTGATTTTTATTATTTATTTTATTCTGGCTGTGTTTGGATTTCTTTGGAACTGTTTTGTAAACAGCTGTGTCCTTGTAAACTGCTGATTTAGTCGTTTTCATCTTTCCTGACGTAGGCCTGTATTGCTATGAGTTTCTCCCTAATTACTGCTCTTGCTGTGTCCCACAGATTTAGACAATTTGTCTCTTTATTATCATTTGTTCAAGGAATCCTTGTATTTCTATATTAATTTCCTCTTTAATTAAGCTGTTGCTGAGTAGCATGTTGTTTAATCTCCAGGTGTTAGATTTTCTCCAAAGTTTCTCTCTACAGTCAAGCTTGATCTCTGTTGCATAGTGAAGTTCTGGTGTGTTCCTAATAATTCTTATAGTTGTGACTTTGTGCAAGTTAGATTTATATTCTAAGGAATGGTATATTCTAGAGAAGGTTCAAAGTGCACAAGAGAAGAATGTTTATTCTGCTCTCCTGGGGGTGTAGAGCCCTGTATAAGTCCATTACTCCTATTTCTTCTAATTTCTCATTTAGGGCTCTTATGTGTTTGCAAGTTTTATGCCTGGTGCCTCTGTCTAATGGTGATAGTGGAGCGTTGAAATCTCCTAGTACTTTCACATTTCCTTCATATGTTTCTCTAGATTTGTGAGCAAATGATTGGCACATTTTGCTGGCTCTACTGTAGGCTCATAAATACTGATCAGAGTTAGTACTTCTTGTTCAAATGTTCCCCTGTTCAGTAACTAGTGACCCTATTGGTCTCTGAGCACTTTCTTGAGTTTAAATACAATTTGGTCTGATATAACATTGGCTGTCTTCGCTTGTTTTTTTGTTGGCTGGAATAATTGACTTTCATCCCCTTATTCTAAACCTGTGTTTATCCTGTTCTTATAGGTGGGTTTCCTTGGGCAAAAAAATATCTGATTTTTGTTCCTTATCCATCCCTTTACTCTGTGTCTTTAATGGGGGAATTTAGCCTGTTGACATATAAGGAGATTACATACAAAGAGGGGTTGTGCTATTGTATTAAGTAGAGTGGTTGTTCTTTAGGGGATTTGGATTGTATAATACATCTTCAAGTATTTCATTTAAAGTTGGTTTGGTTAGCATAAATAGTGTGAGTTATTTTTTGTCCAAGAATGTTATTAGTTGTCCCTCCTATATGATTGAAATTTTTGACGGGTAGTGGACTCTAGGTTAGAAGTTTCTTTCATTCAGTTGTTTAAATATATCACTCTACTGTCTTCTTCCTTGAGTTGTTTCAAATGAAAGGTCTGGTTTGATTCTTATATCCCTTCCTTTATACTTGGTGGTTTTTCTATCCCATATTGCTTTAAAGAATTCATCTTTCTCTTTTTTTTGTGTGAATTTGATTTCCATGAGTCTTAATGTTGATGTTAGGGTCTATTTTATTAAGGACTCTTTTTGCCTTCTGGATTTGTACAGGTGTCTCTTTCTAGAAGTTGTAAAAATTCTCTGATATTAATTTCTTCACTACTTGTTCTTCTCCTTTAACCCTTTCCTCCTTTTCTGGTATTCCTACAATTCGTAGGTTATATCTTTTCTTTGTTCATTAGATACCTAACTTTTTCTTACAATGTTTTTTCTCTCGCATTCTTATTGACATCTCTGTTATTGTTGTTTTGTAGTTTTTCTTCAAGGTCCTCTATGTGTTCTTCTAACTGTGCAATTCTGTAATTATGGCTTGCTAATATGTCTTTTACTTCCTGTAGTTTCAATTGTATAGATTCTTTAATCTTCTGTAAAAGTTCTTGAGTTGGGTGAATTGTTCTTCTATAGATTTCTTAATCTCGCAGGATAGTGATTTCCATTGCTAGGACATTCATTGTTTCTTTTAGTTTCTCATCTATTGGGCTAGTGCATTTTGGTAGTCTTGTAAACTTGATAGGATTTCTCTCCGTTACCCCCAGTTCTAGTGTCTTCCTTAGTTTACCATATTTCTTTGCCTTTTGTGGTTCTGAATGGTGAGTTTTTGAGTTGTTTAATACAGCTGTCTGCTGTACTAATTGTATTAGAGGTGATGTAAGGTATATGCGATTTAGAATTTATTTTTTATTTTAGTTATATTCTATTTAGAGTTTATTTTTCCTAACCAGGTGGTTTGTCTAAGTTAGATACCAATATTACAAGGTGCTTCAGTGTTTTGCTATCCTGTTTTATGTGCTGTAGATAACCTGAGGAAATTGAGTTTTAGGTCTGAGCTGACCAGAGCTTTATGGTTTGGCAGAGAGAGGGTGGGCGTTTGCAAATCTTGCCACGACTCTGGTGGTTCAGGGGGAGGTGCATGGCTAGCAGGTTTGGCAGAGAGGGACTGAGCATTCCCAATCTTTGCTGAGGCTCCATAGTATAGGTGGGGAGGTGTGAAAAGCTCATGGGTTTGGAAGAGAGGGGATGGATGTTTCCAAACATTGCTGGGACTCTGGTGGCGCAGCAGAAGATGTGCTCAGCTCTTGGATTCGGTGGAGAGGAGCTGGACATCCCTGAACCTTGCCAGGACTCTGGAGGCCCCAGGGTGGGTGCACTCAACTCATGAGTTTAGCAAAAAGGGACTGGGCATTCTCAAACCTTGGGAGGACTGGTAGCCCAGTGGGCTGTACAAGCAGCTTGCAGATTTAGCAGAGAGGGACTGGATTTCCAAGTCTTAATCAGAATGGCCAGAATGCTCACTTGGGCAAGAAGACATCTTTGCACTTAGCTCATTCCAGGAAGGAAGATGGTTGATTCCTGGAAAAAGTGCGGAAAACCATGCCAAATCCAAAAATGTGATCCAAGGTTCAGGGGTGTTTGGCTGATATCTTACTAAAAGGAGCTTAAGTCGTATCACCAAGACAAGCTGTTTTAAATGGAGAACCTACATGTTCAAAATATATTTGAGGTCTAATCCCTAGTGGGTAGAAACTCCCAAATTCCAAATTTTTAAAGTTAAACTTTTCTTTTTTATTGTGCCCATGTAAAGATTCCACCATAAAATACTAAAGGAGCCTAAAAGGGAAATGATGAAAACTTACAAGTCCTATAATCTAGTTCTAATAAAGACAAGCTAAACAATGTTATCTAAATTAAATTCCTATTAGTTAATTTAAAATTTGGGGAAACTACAAATACATAAGGAAATCGAATGTAAAAGCATATAAAAATCAAAGAAAAACATCTATAAGAAATATACTTAAGAGTTGAGTATATTCCCTGAGTCCTTTTGAAGAAATCTGGAGAAAAGAAGATTCTGGGAAATCTAATGCAGGTATCAATGGAATCTTTTTTTATCCCCCAATTCACAATACACACCAAGCAAAGGGCCTTTGTTGAGGTGTATATGGGGTGCATTTACTGTAACTCCTCTTTCTATATGGTCAGTGTAAAGAACACAACCTGTGGTAAGAATTGGGAGACCTTATCTTTTATTTTCCTTTTTATTTGATTTTATACACACATACATATATATATACATATATATATATATATATATAAATTTTTCACCAGTGCAACATTCCCATGACCAATATTCCAAGTGTCCTTCCCATCCCACACCGGCCTGTACTCTAGACAGCCTTTCTACTTCCCTCATTCAATCACATTTTGTTATGATAATTCTCAGTGTAATTATTTCTGTGACTGCAATAAATGATACCTGTGGTGAGCTTCATGTCAGGAGCTGGACCCTCCAGTCCTCCTCTATTTTGTCTCTGAGAATCACTACACAAATGACTTTCATTTTTTTCAAAACCCATAGATGAGGGAGACCATTCTGTGTTTATATCTCTTCCTCTGATTTATTTCACTCGGCATAATAGATTCCATATAAATCCATGTAGAGGAAAATTTCATGAATTCATCTCTTCTGATGGCTGCATAATATTCCATTGTGTATATATACTACATTTCTTTAACTATTCATCTATTGAGGGGAATCTAGGTTGTTTCCAGAGTCTGGCTATTATAAAAAAAATGCTATGAATATAGGTGTAAGAAAGGGATTTTTGTATTGTATGTTTGTGTTCCTAGAATATATCCCTAGGAGTGGCATACTGGATCATATGGGAGCTCAACTTACAGGTTTTGGAGAAAACTGCATATCGCTTACCACAAAGGTTGGGCCAGACATCATTCCCACCAGCAGTGAATAAGAGTTCCTTTCGTTCCACATCACCACCAGCACTGCTTGTTCTCATTGTTCCTGATGTGTGCCAATCTCTGTGGTGTGAGATGGTACCTCATAGTTGTTTTGATTTGCATCACCCTGATGATTAGTGATATGGAGCATTTTTTCATGTGCCTTTTAGTTATTTGTATTTCCATTTTGTCAGTCTGTTCATATCTTCTCCCCATTTTTGATGGGGTTAGATTTTTTTCTTGTAAAGTTCTGTCAGTGCCTTGTGTATTTTGGATATTAACCCCTTATCTGATGGGTATTGGATGAATAGTTTCTCCCACTCAGTGGGTGACTGTTGTATTCTAGGCACTATTTCCTTTAAGGTGAAGAAGCTACTCAGCTTAACATAGTTCCATTTATTTATTTCTGCTTTCACTTGTTTGGAGAGTACAGTCTCCTCCTTAAAGATAACTTTAGTCTCAATGTCATGGAGTGTTTGACCTACATGTGCTATATACTTTATGGCTTCATGTCTGATATCGAGGTCTTTAATCCATTTTTATTTTACCTTTGTACATGATGTTAACTGGAGGTCTAAATTCACTTTATTACAAGTGAATCACTTTATTACAATATCACTTTATTACAATAAATGGTGTGCCAACACCATTTATTGAAGAGGCTTTCCCTGTTCCATTTAGGATTTATTCCACCTTTATCAAATATTAGGTGATGGTATATCTGGGGAACATTCTCTGAGTATTCAAGCCTGTTTCACTGATCTTAGGGTCTGTCTTTATTCCAATACCATGCAATTTTAATAATGATTACTTTGTAATACAGTTTAAAGTTAGGGTATATAATACTTCCCATATTACTTTTCCCAAGTACTCTTTTAACAAGTTTAGGGTGTTTATTGTTCCAAATAAATTTCCGAAGTGTTTTATTCACTTCTTTGAAAAAATGTCATGGGTATCTTTAGAGGGATCGCATTAAATTGGTACAAAGCTTTGGGTAGTATTGTCTTTTTTTTTTTTTTGGTTTTTGTGTCACACCCGGTAGTGCTCAGGGGTTACTCCTGGCTCCATGCTCAGAAATTGCTCCTGGCAGGCACGGGGGACCATATGGGGCACTGGGATTCGAACCGATGACCTTTTGCATGAAAGGCAAACGCTTTACCTCCATGCTATCTCCCGGGCCCCTAGTATTGTCATTTTAATGATATTTTTCCTGCTAATCCAAGAGCAGTGTATGGATTTCCGTGCATCTTCTCTTATTTCTTGTAGCACGGTCTTATAGTTTTCTTTGTATAGGTCCTTCACATCCTTAGTCACGTAGACTCCAAGATATTTGAGTTTATGTGAGACTTATGTGAATAGGGTTGCTTTCTTAATATTGATTTCTTCCCTATCATTATTGGTGTATAAAAAGGCCATTTATTTCTCTGTGTTAATTTTATAGGCTGCTGCGTTGCTATATGCATGTATTTCTAAAAGTTTTTTGATAGAATCTGTAGGGTTTTCTAAGTATAGTATCATGTCATCTGCGAACAGTGAGAGCTTGACTTCTTCCTTTCCTATCTAGATTCCCTTGATATCTTTTTCTTGCCTAATTGCTATAACAAGTACTTCCAGTACTATGTTAAATAGGAGTGGTGAGATGGGGCAATGTTGACTTGTACTGGAGTTTAGAGGGAAGGCTTTCAGTTTCTCTCCATTGAGGATAATATTTGCAATTGGCTTGTAATAAATGGCCTTGACTAGATTGAGAAAGGTTCCTTTAATTCCCATCTTGCTGAGAGTTTTTACCAAGAATGGGTGTTGAACCTTATTGAATGCTTTCTCTTTGTCAATTGATATGATCATGTAATTTTTCATTTTTCTTTTTTTTGTGTATTATGTTGATGGATTTATGAATGTTAAATCATCTTTGCATTCCTGGGATCAAACCTATTTGATCATAATGAATAATCTTCTTGAAAAGTCATTGATCCTTCCTTCTTGAAAGCCAAGAGTCACGGCTAGCATGGGCTTAAGCAGACCTTCATATGTGCCAGGGCTTTTTGACATGGCCTAGGTTTGGGGTGGGGAACCTGGGTCACCATGCACCCCTCTTCCTCTTTCCTCCACAGCTCCAGGGCTTCCGCTGGCCACATGCCTCGGGCAAGCCAGAAGATGGGTTCCTGGGAGGAGCTTATGGGGTACACTAGGTTTTCCCCACTTCCAAGTCGGCTTCAGAGAGAGGCTTAGGGGGTGAGGTTTGATCTCCTGGCCTTCCAGCCTGGGAGGGTTCTCCTTCCTTCCTGGGAGCAGGGAGTCTCGGCCAGCATGGGACTTGGCAGACCTCCGTATGTACCAGGGGCCTTTTTAACGCGGCCTAGGGTCTGGGTGCATGCACCCCTCTTCCTCTTTCCTCCGGAGCTCCAGGACTTCCCCTGGCTACATGCCTAGGGCACGTCAGCCAGTTGGGTTCCCGGGGGGAGCTTATGGGGTACTCCAAGTTTTCCTCACTCCAAGCCAGCTCCAGAAAGAACTTAGCGGGTGGGATTTGATTCCTGGCCTTCTGGCCTGGGAGGGTTCTCCTTCCTTCCTTCCTTCCTTCCTTCCTTCCTTCCTTCCTTCCTTCCTTCCTTCCTTCCTTCCTTCCTTCCTGGAAGCCGGGATTCTGGCCAGCATGGGTTTTAGTAGACCTCCGTATGTGCCAGGGGCCTTTTAACCTGGCCTAGGGTCAGAGTGCAGAACCTGGGTCACCCTGCACCCCTCTTCATCATTTCTCCGGAGCTCCAGGGCTTCCCCTGGCCACATGACTGGGACAAGTCAGTCAGGTGGGTTCCTGGGAGGAGTTTATGGGGTACCCTAAGTTTTCCTCACTTTCAAGTCAGCTCCAGAGAGAGCCTTAGAGGGTGGGGTTTGATCTCCTGGCCTTCCGGCCTGGGAGGGTTCTCCTTCCTTCCTGGGAGCAGGGACTGTCGGCCAGCATAGGCTTTGGCAGACCTCCATATATGCCAGGCCTTAAAACCGGCCTAGGGTCTAGGTGTGGGACCTGGGTCACACTGCACCCCTCTTCCTCTTTCCTCCAGAGCTCCAGGGCTTCTGCTGGTCATATGCCTGGGGCATGCCAGCCAGGTGGTTTCCTGTGAGGAGCTTTGGATTACCCTAGGTTTTCCCCACTTTCAAGCCAACTCCAGAGAGAGGCTTAGGGAGTAGGGTTTGATCTCCTGGCCTTCTAGCCTGGGAGGGTTCTCCTTCCTTCCTGGGAGCCGGGTGTCTCGGTCAGCATGGGTGTGTTCCAGGCCTTTTAACCTGGCCTTGCATCAGGGTGCAGAACCTGGGTCACCCTGCACCCCTCTTCCTTTTTCCTCCAGAGCTCCAGGGCTTCCCCTGGCCACATTCCCGGGGAAAGCCAGCTAGTTGGGTTCTTGGGAGGAGCTTATGGGGTACCCTAGTTTTCCCCACTTCCAAACTGGCTCCAGAGAGAGGCTATATTTATTGCAGCTCTATTCACAATAACCAGGCTCTGGAAACAACCAAGATGCCCTTCAACAGACGAATGGCTAAAGAAACTGTGGTACACATACACAGTCGTCAGGAGAGATGAAGTCATGAAATTTTCCTATACATGGATGTACATGGAATCTATCATGCTGAGTGAAATAAGTCAGAGGGAGAGAGACGTAGAATAGTCTCACTCATCTATGGGTTCTGAGAAAAATAAAAGTTATTTTTGCAACAATCCTCAGAGACAATGGGAAGAGGGCTGGAACTTGCAGCTCACTTCATGAAGCTCACCACAAACAGTGGTGAGTGCAGTTATAGAAATAACTACACAGAGAACTACCCTGATCATGTGAATGAATGATGGAACTGGAAAGCCTGTCTGGAGTACAGGTGGGGGTGGGTTGGGAGGGAGGGAGATTTGGGATATTGGTGGTGGGAATGTTGCACTGGTGAAGGGGGTGTAAAAATAGTATGCATAATAAAACATCATAGCATGGAAATATCCCCAAATGGATAGCTGTGAACTATTAAAAATCTAATGGTATGTATTTCCCCAAATGTGCAAAAGTAATAATAAAGTTAAAAAAAAACAGAGAGAGGCTTAAGGGGTAGACTTCCATCTCCTGGCCTTCCAGCCTGTGAGGGTTCTCCTTCCTGGGAACCGGGAGTGTCGGCCAGCATGGGTTTTGGCAGACCTCCGTATGTGCCAGGGTCCTTTTTACACTTGAAGGAGCTTTACTTGGGGTGACAGATAGCTGCTCAGCTGTACTCAGGCAGTTACTTATAATTTCACACGAGTCTACATGTTCCAAACATATACTCCACATCCTTAAAATATGTTTTATGTATGCAGAATGTTCATTTTGTATTCTGCTCTTTATCACACCCCTACACCGACCTCCTACCCTAACAGATTCTGCCCTTTGCACACCCCTACAAAGCTCATTATTACTCCTTAACTCTCTCATCCCCAACCATCAGTATTCCACATTTGCCCTTCTTAACTTCAGTACCACACAGTTCTAATCACAGACCAAATTCATACATTGGATTTAACAACCCCAAAACTATTTCAAAGGACCGTAAATGGACACATATATCTTTTGAATATTTTATGTGTATTTTCTTTAACAGCTATAACTCTCTCTGTATATTCTTCTACTGTGACGTTTCTATCTGCTTTTTATCCTGTCTTTTCTTTGTGAGCTGTTCAATAAGGAATGATAGTGGAAGAGACCCTCAGTTTAATGCTTACTATTGAACTATGTCTTGGGATTGTTGGACTTGTTCCTATGGCCTCCATATGCGCAGATAACGCCACGTGGCATTTATCCTTGTTTGCATAGACACATTAAAATGTGAAAATACTACACATACAAATAAGTTCTTATCTAATAGAGGTTGGAACACACAAATCTCAAAGTGCAATGGGACCTTACATCGTGAACAGTGATATAATGACCTGGCACAGACCTCAGAAGAATGGGCATCCTCCATTCACGCCTGAACCAGGCAAGCAATCTACGAAACATCCAGGGTTTTTATAGCAACATCTGGAAGCAATCCTCTACCAGGGAAGACACTACCAAGGCTCTCACATCGACCTGCTCAAAAGAGACTTCCGTTAACACTGAGAAGACTTGACAACGACAATGACCTGATCTACAGGACAGGGTTTTCTCTATTGCCCCTTGTGAGGTGAAACGAGAGGATGCTCTGCACCATCCTGACTGCAATATGGAATATGCAGATTCCAGGATATTTTTTTCACTGAGATTCCAGGATCTTTAACACAGAAACATGATACCAAGAACAGAGACTATGTGAAAAATAATGGTGTATTGACACTACAGACAATGACTTCGATTGGACAAACTAGTTTGCCTGGAGCCTAGAGTTGGTCTTATGCCAGGAAACTTCAGGAGTAGGGTCTCCTTGTATTTAGGCCAAGGTTTTTCTTTCCATGTCCCTCATATTTTGGTGGACCTATGCAAACAATAATTGCCACTTTAACACCGTTTTTACTATGCTCCCTTGACTCTAATCCTTAAGAAAAACAACCTACTGAAACTTTTGAGGTTAGCTTATACTAATATGCATGTGCATGGAAATATAAAAATGCACTTTGCCTTCAATGCTTAAGGAGTTATGTAAGTCTTATGTCTTTAGATTATATTGTGTGCTGCTAAGAAATAATATGTACTAAAACTGGGGATTTGAGGGACAAAGTAATTGTACATGAGTTCTGTTTTGTTTTAATGTTCTTTGGCTGAAAGTTCAAGGCTCTGATATCATCGATTGGACTACTGAGAATTCTGTTTATGGTGATAGTCCTTCCACTGTAACTTTACCTTGTCTTCTTTCTTTGCAGCTTTGTTCTCATAATTAAAAAGAAAAAAAGAAAAAAGAAAAAAAGAAAAGGCATTTAATTCTATTTGCCAGAATTTTATTGAGGATCTTTTCATCAGTATTCATCAAGGATATTGGGCTTAATTTTCTTTTTTGCCTGTATCTCTTTCTGGTTTTGGTGTCAAGGTAATATTGGCTTCATAGAAGCTATATGGAAATGTTCCTGTTTTTTCAATTTCATGAAAGAACCTGGCCAGGATTGGTAGTAGTTCCTCTTGAAAAGTTTGAAATAATTCATTATTGATTACATCTGGACCTGGGGTTTTCTTTTTGGGGAGACATTTGATTGCCGTTTTAATTTCCTCAATAGTAATTGGGGTGTTTAGATATGCTACATTCCTTGTTTAACTGTGGAAGATTAGAAGAGTTTAAACATTCATTCATTTCTTCCAGGTTCTCATGTTTCATGGCATAAAGTTTCTCAAAGTAATCTCTGATTACCCTTTAAATCTCTGCAATATCTGTAGTGATCTCCCCCTTTTCATTTCTAATACTAAGTTTTTCTCTCTCTTTGTGAGTTTTGCCAGTGGTCTATAGATTGTATTTATTTTTTCAAAGAACCAACTTCTGCTTTCTTTGAATTTTCGATTGCTTTTTGGGTTTCACTTTATTAATTTCTGCTCTAATGTTTGTTATTTCCTTCTCTCCCTATTTTGGTTCCTTTTGTTTATCATTTTCTAATGTTATGAGCTGCGTCATTAGGCTATTCAGGTATGCCCCTTCTTCCTTCCTCATGTGTGCTTGCAAAGCTATAAATTTTCCTCTCAGTATTGCTTTTGCTGTGTCCCATATATTCTGATAATTTGTGTCTTCATTGTCATTTGTTTCTAGGAAAGTTTTAATTTCCTCTTTGATTTCATCACAGACCCACTGATTGTTCATTAGCAGGCTATTTAGTTTCCAGTTGTTAAATTTTTCCTTCTCTGTTCCTTTGCAATTACCATACAATTTCAGAGCTTTATGATCAGCAAAGATAGCCTGAAAAATTTCTTTTTTTGGGGGGGGGTCACACCCGGCAGTGCTCAGGGGTTACTTCTGGCTCCATGCTCATAAATTGCTCCTGGCAAGCACGGGGGACCATATGGGGCACCGGGATTCGAACCGATGACCTTTTGCATGAAAGGCAAACACCTTACCTCCATGCTATCTCCCGGGCCCCAGCCTGAAAAATTTCTATCCTCTTAATTTTATGGAGATATGCTTGATGTAGCAGCATGTGGTCTATCCTGGAGAATGAGCCATGTGCACTGGAGAATAATGTGTATCCAGGTTTCTTAGGATGCAGTGTCCTATATATACTAGGCCTCTTTCTTCCATTACTCTTCTCAGGTCTAATATATTTTTGTTGGGTTTCAGTCTGGTTGACCTATCAAGTGTTGAAAGGGTCTTGTTGAGGTCTCCTCAATGGAATCTTGAGGGGTCCAAACAAATGGCTCATAACAGTCATGAGTAAAAAACATGCGTAGATTCTTGGGTCTCTTTGAAAGACAAAATCAGAAGCCAGTATCAGTCCACGGAGGAGAGGACTGGAGGAGAATTCAAAATGTCAGGGCCTGAGGTTAGAGAGATTTAATCTTGGCATAAATAACAAAGCAAGGGTGAGAGCACAAAATGATAAGAGTGGGAAGAGAGGGGAAATGGGCTATATACAATATAGATAGACAAAACACAATACAGACAAGCATTACACAGACATAAAGGTGGGCAACATATGAGTACACATGAAGGTGTGTATTAATTAATCAAAAGCTAATTCAATAAAAATGGATCCCAAAGTAACAAATGAACAGCTAACCCAAACGGAAGGGGTTAAACTACTACAAAACACAAAATCCAGTGAGCCATGTGGAAAAATAATTTCAAAGTAAAAATATCATCCAGTAATTGTGAAGAGCATGTCCAGAAGAGAACTTCATGAACAAAATGAGCATAGAGTATACTCATAACAATAGTTAAAAATAAATCTACAATACTGTAAGCAAAGGCAAAGATAACTGAAGGAGTCGATATCAAGAAGTAAAGGATCACCAAAATTGTGCATCCATATTCCATATTGAAAGCGAGATGAGAATAAAGGAATCAATTAGTAGACTACTATGGATTGAAACTGAAGAGCAAACACACTCACATAGACTGGGCACTGAAACAATAGTTATGAAATGCGGAAGCCTTTTACAGAAATCTCTATGGAGGAAAAGAGTATCATGCTAGTGGATATAAATAAATGTGAAGTGAATAATATAAATTACTTGTTAGGAAAAAAATCACATGATCATATCAATAGATGCAGAGAAAGCATTTGATAAGGTTCAACACCCATTCTTGATCAAAACACTCAGCAAGATGGGAATGGAAGGAACCTTTCTCAATATAGTTAAGGGCATTTACCACAAGCCAGTGACAAATATTATCCTCAATGGAGAAAAACTAAAAACCTTACCTCTAAATTCTGGCACAAGACAAGGCTGTCCTCTCTCACCACTCCTATTCAACATAGCACTGGAAGTACTCGCTATAGAGATTAGGCAAGAGAAAGCTATCAAGGGACTCCAGATAGGAAAGGAAGAAGTCAAGCTCTCACTTTTTGCAGATGGCATGATACTCTACTTAGAAAACCTTAAAGACTCTACCAAAAAGCTCTTAGAAACAATAGACTCATATAGCAAGGTGGCAGGCTATAAAATCAATACACAGAAATCAATGGCCTATCTATAGACCAATAGTAATAAGGAAGAAATGGACATTAAAAATCAACCCCATTCACAATAGTGCCACACAAACTCAAATATCTTGGAATCAACTTGACTAAAAATATGAAGGAACTATACAAAGAAAACTATAAAATTCTGCTTCAGGAAATAAGAGAGGATATGAGGAAATGGAAACACATACCCTGCTCATGGATTGGCAGGATTAACATCATCAAAATGGCAATACTACCCAAGGCATTATAAAGATTTAATGCGATCCCTCTAAAGATCCCCACAACATTCTTCAAAGAAGTGGATCAGGCATTTTTGAAATTCATTTGGAACAATTAACACCCTAGAATAGAGAAAGCAATCATTGGGAAAAAGAATATGGGAGGAATTACTTTCCCCAGTTTCAAACTTTACTACAAAGCAATAGTTATCAAAACAGCATGTTATTGGAATAAGGACAGGCCCTCAGATCAGTGGAATAGGCTTGAATACTGAGAAAGTGTTCCCCAGACATACAGTCACCTGATTTTCGATAAAAGAGCAAGAAATCCTAAATGGAGCAAAGAAAGCCTCTTCAACAAGTGGTGTTGGCACAACTGGCTAGCCACTTGCAAAAAATTGAACTTAGACCCCCAACTAACATCATGTACGAAGATGAAATTCAAATGGATGAAAGACCTTGATATCAGACCTGAAACCATAAAATGCATAGAACAACACGTAGGCAAAACTCTCCAGGATATTTAGACTACAAAAATATTCAAGGAGGAAAATGCACTCTCCAAGCAGGTGAAAACAGATATTAACAGATGGGAGTATATTAAGCTGAGAAGCTTCTGCACCTCAAAGGAAATAGCCCCCAGGACACAAGAGCCTCCCAATGAGTGGGAGAAACTATTCACCCAATACCCGTCAGATAAGGGGCTAATTTCCAAAATAAACAAGGCACTGACAGAACTTTACAAGAAAAAACATCTAATCCCATCAAAAAATGAGGAGAAGTAATGGACAGACACTTTGACAAGGAAGAAATACAAATGGCCAAAAGACACATGAAAACATGCTCCACATCACTAATCATCAGGTGGATGCAAATCAAAACAACTATGAGGTACCACCTCACACCACAGAGAATGGCACACATCACAAAGAATGAGAACAAACAGTGTTGGCGGGGATGTGGAGAGAAAGGAACTCTTATCCTCTGCTGGTGGGAATGCCGTGTAGTTCAACCTTTATGGAAAGCGATATGGAGATTCCTCCAGAAACTGGAAATCGAGCTCCCATACGACCCAGCTATACCACAATTAGGAATATACCCTAGGAACACAAAAATACAATACAAAAATCCCTTCCTTACACCTATATTCATTGCAGCACTATTTACCATAGCAAGACTCTGGAAACAATCTAGATGCCCTTCAACTGACGAATGGCTAAAGAAACTGTGGTACATATACACAATGGAATATTATGCAGCTGTCAGAAGAGATGAAGTCATGAAATTTTCCTACACATGGATGTACATGGAATCTATCATGCTGAGTG
>PVKC010029603.1:0-15041 GCA_004027635.1 Crocidura indochinensis
TTGGTCATTTTCTAAGTTTTGAGCTGCATCATTAAGTTATTCAGGTATGCCCCTTCTTCCTTCCTGATGTGTGCATGTACAGCTATATTTTCCCTCTCAGGACCGCTTTTGCTTTGTCCCATAGATTCTGGCAGTTTGTGTCTTCATTATCATTTGTTTCCAGGAAAGTTTTGATTTCCTTTTCTATTTCATCTTGGACCCACTGGTTGTTCAGTAGCAGGGTGTTTAATTTCTAATTGTTAAAGTTTTTCTTCTGTGTGGCTTTGTAGTTCACATCTAATTTCAGAGCCTTGTGGTCAGCAAAGGTAGCCTGCGAGATTTCTATCCTCTTGATTTTATGGAGGTATGTTTTATGTGTCAGCATGTAGTCTATCCTGGAAAATGACCCATGCCCATTGGAGAAGAATGTGTATCCAGGATTTTTTGGGGTGGAGTGTCCTATATATATCTACTAGTTCTCTTTCTTCCATTACTCTTTTCAGGGCTAGTATATTTTTGTTGGGTTTCTGATGCAGAATGCAGCGTCTCTATGCAGTTTCTTCTTAGTGGATTCATTAAACCTTTCCACGGGAGAGAGTGGGACACAGAGCAGATGGAGAAAAACTGAATTTATTATAGAAATGAATTACCACAGAGTTACATGGTGTGACCAGTGAGAAGAGGTCCAGAGAGTGCGAGAGAACTTTGGGTTGGCCTTAAATAGCCAGGTTCTAGGGGCATAGCCAGGGAGAAAGGAAAAGGGATTGAACCAATGAGATCAGAGCTATAATTAGCATATGAAGTGACAGGTAGGGAAACCTGATATCTTTAAGGTACAGGGAGAGAGAGAGATCACAAAAGGGGAAAAACTCAGCAGGAGACTTTTGGCGCGGTTTTGGGAACTGTAATTTCTTTGTCTGAATAAAAAAGCCTGAATAATAGAGAGCAGGGCCGTCCACAGAAGAATATCTTCCAGCACTCCACGCAAAGGATCCATATATGATAGACCTCTAGGCAGGCCTTCTGGTAGATACTTCCTTGAAGAAAATTGGGCTGGTGTGCCCCCCTAAGTGGGGGTAACAGGTTTCATCAGTCTGGTTGACCTATCAAGTGTTGATAGGGCCGTGTTGAGGTCTCCCACAATTATTTTGTTATTATTGATTTCTTCTTCAGATTTGTCAGTAATTGTATAAGATAATTTGCTGGTCTCTCATTGGGTACATATATGTTTAACAGTCTGATTTCTTCCTGCTGCATATATCCCTTGATTAGAACCATAGTGTCCATCTTTTTGTCCCTTACCACTTTTCTGAGTATAATGTTGGTGTCATCAGATATTAATATGGCCACCCCAGCTTTTTTGAGGGTGTTATTTGCTTGAATGATTTTTATCGCCCTTTCAAATTGAGTCTATATTTGTTCTGACTATTCAGATGTGTTTCTTGTAGGCAACAGAAGGTTGGATTCATCGTTTTTACCCATTTTGTCACTCTGTGTCTTTCATTGGTGAATTTAGTCCATTGACATTGAGGGAGATGATTGTCATAGAATTTAATGGCATATTTTGTAGATAAGTTTGCTGTGTTTGTTGGTCTCTCTTGTCTTAGAGTAGACCTGTCAGTTTTTCCTGTAAGGTTGTTTATCATCTGTGAAGTTTCTGGGCTGTTGTTTATCCATAAAGCTATGTATTCTTCCTTCAAACCTGAACGTGAGTCAGGTTGGGTGCAGTATTCTCAGTGAGGCATTCATTTCATTCAGTCTTGTTACAATATCCCACCATTGTCTTCTGGTCTTAAGAGTTTCCTGTGACATGTCTGCTGTAAGTCTTAGGGATGCTCCTTTGAATGTAATTTCCCTTTTTGATCTTGCTGCATTCAGTATTCTATCTCTATCTGTGGGATTTGTCATTGTAACGAGGATGTGTCTTGGGTGTTTTTCTTTGGGTCTCTTTTAGCTGGTACTCTTTGGGCATGCAGGATTTGATTGCATGTAGTCTTTAACTCTGGGAGTATCTGTTTGATGATGTCTTTGACAGTTGATTCTTCTTGGAGATCTCCTACCTGGGTCTCTGAGACCCCAATGATTCTTATGTTGTTTCTGTTGGGTTTATCAAAAATTTCTATTTTCATCTGTTCGCATTCCTTGAGTACTTTTTCCATTGCCTGTTTGTTTGTCTTAAGGTTCTTTTCCACTTTCTTCTGCTGTGTTCAGTTTTTCTGCATCACATCTTCCAGTACTCCAATTCTCTCCTCATCTGCTTATACCCTGCTGATGAGGCCATTCATTGAGGTTTTCATTTGAGCTACCATGTTTTTCAGATCTGTTATTTCAGTTTGGAGTTTTCTGATTTCTGTCTTTGTGTTCTGTTCAGATCGATCTATGCTTTCTTTGAGTTCTTCAAATCTTCCATATTGCTATTTTAAGTTCCTTATCCAAGAGGTTAATCAGGTGGTTGGAATTTATTAGATCATCCGAGCTTTCTTCTTCATTCTCTGCATGGTGTTTGCTTGCAAGGTTTCCCCATTGTCACGCTTGTAGTGTGGTGTTTCCTGCATGTTTTGGTGGGGTTCATTGGTTAAAAAAAGTGTGAAGCGAAGCAGCCATGCTCTTCTGCTGCCTCTAGTTGACATACAGGCAAAGGCAGGAGAAGTTTCCCTTGAAGTCCTCAGGTTGAACAAAGGCACAGCAGGGCAGAGCTCCGCAGGCCAGAGAGCTCAGTTTATTGAATGGCCACTCCCACAGCCAGAAGTTAGTTACTGGACAGCTTCAAAGTGCAGTTTTTTGGGGGTGCAGAGGAGATTGTCAGGATTCAAACACACAGGCAGACAGGGAGAGGCAGGAGAGGTTTTCCCTGAAGTCCTCAGCATGAACAAAGGCATAGCCACTTTTTTATTTATTTTTATTTATTTATTTATTTTTGTGCAGCACCCAGTGACAATCATGAGTTAAGCCTGGTTATGCACTCAGTAAAAGTTCCTGGCTTGGGAGACCATATGGGACACCGGAGGATCGAACCAATTTACATCCTAGGTTGGTGCATGCAAGGCAAATGGTCTACCGCTTGCGCCACTGCTCCAGCACTATGATGCTCCTTTTTCAAAAAAAAAAATGTTTCACTTTTCTAACTTTTAATTACCTTACCATTATATCTCCAGAGTTTTGAGAGTTTTCTTTCATACTATAGGCATGAGATGCAATTTTCCCTTTACTATATATCCTTTGCTGTATCTGATTGCTTTTATCTTTGTTTTCATTAATGTCCTCTTTGATCCCATTTCTGTTTATCAGTAATTGTTTTCAGATTCTATGGATTGGAAGTTTTCTCCTTTTTTTTCTGTCTTCATTTCTACTTCCATCATGTTAGGCTCTGAGAAGAGACTTTGAACAATTTCTATATTTGAAAGCTTCTTATGTTTGATTTATGCGTTAATATATGACCCTATCTTGGACAAGGTTTTATGTGTACTAGTGAGGGATGTGTGTTCTTGTTCAGTGGGGTTTGAATAGTCCTATAAATGACTAAAGTACCAGAGCTTTTAGCTTCACATTTAGTGATCTATTCTCTGTTTAATCTCTCCCTGTGAAAGTAAATTATTGAAGTCTACCATACTATTGTGTTTCCATTAATGAATTTCTTTAGTTCAGTTATCAGAACTTTTACGAACTTTTCTGGGCTTTATTCAGTACGTACATGTTGATTATAGTTAGTATTTCTTGATCCCCATATTTAATCTGATATAAGTTTATCTCTCCCAGATCTTTATCCTTCCTTTGAACTGTATAGTTGTTTTTCATCCTTTTCCTCTGAATCTGTATTTACGTTTTAGATTTAGATTTAGGTGTGTTTATTTTTTTAATAAATATTTTAATTTTGACCAAAGTGGATTACAAATCATTCACAGTAAAATTTTAGGTATATAGAGATATTGAATCAGGGGCATTCCCACCACCAATGTTGTCCTCCCTCTCCTGCACCCTCATTTTAGCATGCATCCCATTACCTCCTCTTTGTTCCCTGGGCTGCTCGTGTAAGTGATCCCTTCTCTGTCTAGCTTGTTGTAGATTGGGTATAGATCCAGTTGTCATTGACTTTGGATTTGGTGCTTAGGTATGATCAATTTTTATTTCTACTCAATGTTCATACAACTCGTTGGCCTTGGTGACTTCCATTATTTCCCCCTCAGTTTGAGAGGTAGAACAAGATAGTTTAAGTGATGTGGTTCTGTTTAAAAAAAAAATGAAAGGAAAAAAGGGGCATATATCAAACAAGCAAAAAAATGGGAGGAGTCCTTCTTGAGGCTATAAATATCTATTTACAAGAAGAAAGGGAAAAAGAAAGAAAAACAGCAACAATAGTAAAAAAAAGCAATCTAAAATTCTAATAAGCACCACAGCAATAAATACAACAAGCAAACAATAACCAGAGTCCTGAAATAAAAACAAACAGAGCTTGAAACATTAATCAAAACTAAGCAAAATAAAACAAAAAACAAAACAAAAGAACCCCTAAAAGAACAACAATAACAATAAAAATTAATTTGTGCTTTTTTGCATAGGCATAATAAATATTGGGAAGATTAGAAAGGGAATTCCCTTGGCCTTAAGAGATAGAGGATTTCTTTGCCCTTGAAGTATACTCTAATGTGCATAACTTAAGGTTCTGTACCTGCTTGTTTACTCTACCATGTGTCCTTTTGTGATGTCTGAAAACTATCTGCTCAATCATGGATGATGAGATCAGGCCTCTGTAACAAGATTTGCTGTTTACATAGTTCTTAGGTTGGAGCCTAGTATAGAGTCTTTCCATATGGTACTAAAAATTCTGTTCCATTACTGTTGTTTTAATCAGTCTTATGTAGTTGGTGTCCTTGGTTTTTGCATGGATCCTAAGTCAAAGCCTAGGATGGAGTCTTTCATTATGTTTCCAGAAGTTCTGCTCAATTCAGTTGTCATAGTCAGACCTCTGGAATTAGAGTTCTTGGTTGTTGTACATATCATATGCCAATGCCTAGAATAGGAACTTTTTTTATTGGTCTCAAACTATGTTCTGCCTAGTCATGTTTGTCACAGTCAGTCTTTTGTATTTAGTGATATTGACTTTTGCACAGATCAAAGAATGACATGCCTTCTGGTTTCATCTTATGATGGTAAAGTAAGTCAACCTATTCTTAGATCAAGTTGTTGCCATTTCCTCATTGTCAGGGTATCATATCAAATCTGGCACATGTTGGTGTCAGAGCAGTATTAAGAACGTCCCAGAGGGAGTTTGTTTCCTGGAGTTGTTAGGTAGAACTATGTCAGCTCTATGTCTGAGATTTAGGGTTCATATTCAAATGGTCACTTTCTAGTCACTTGGAGTCTAAGTTGGGACCACATGATATATGTTCAAGGTGGAAGGTACCCTCTATTGTAAAATGTGTGAGTTCTAATCCCTAGTAGATAATTTCCCCCTTTTTTAGTATGTCTGTACAAAAATAATTGGTGCTATATTATATTGTTGGTGCATTTGGATGTGAGTTTGTCAGGCACCATCATCTCTGTGCCCTGGTTCTGACCTAAGCTTTTATCCCAGGCAAGATTTTTTTTTAGGTTTTTGTAACAAGCAGAACCAAAACAAGCTTAAAAAATGAGTTTAAAAGAAAAGTAATTAAGGAGAAAAAGTGATGCAGAGACTACCTTACATTTGGATATAAACAGGTTAAGAATTCTGGATGTCTTAAACTTATAAAGAAAATATAGGCTTACTCATTGTCTTTTAGGGTATTTCTGTGGAGGATGGAATCCAAGGTGCATTTTCATCACACAACCTTGTCTTGTTGAGTTAGAGAAGTGCTTTGTGGCAGAAAGGGCTTGGGTAGAATTCCTTCATTAGGGGTACTTCTGGAGCTGAGTCTGGTATCATGCAACAGTCTACATTTGGGGTGATGAGGAGGGCCAGAGAGCATGAGTCAGCAGGAGTGTTGGTTGTAGTTTCTTCCTGGGGGACGAGATGTGGGGCTGTATGGGTTTTCCTTTCCTTGGGAGCTGGATGACGGCTTGTTGGGGGAAGCGGTAGGTTTTAATGCTTAATGGATTAAAAACTGAATGTAAAGAGCATTAATAATGTGGAATATAGGCTTGGGATTGGGGGTTGAAAGGATAGTAGGGTTTCTGAAGGGAGTAGAAGGGATAGTATATAGGAGGGGCTATGTATATACTATAGACATGAATTGTTTACAATTTAGGTTTGGCTCTCAAAAAGGAGACCTCTCTCTATGTATTCATGCCCAAATAAAGACATACATTAGTGATCTATTCTTAAGGTTTTGTTAGAGGTCTGACCCTTATAGGGTGGGCCTGATCTCTTAAGGACTGATTGAATTAAGCTTAAGTATAGCTTAAGAAAGAGAGGAAGGAAAAAAAAAGAAAGAGAGGAAGGGAGAGTAAAAGATAAGAGTGAGGAGAGCAGAAAAATAGGTAAACATAATAAAAATAAAAAGAAAAGCTAATAAATCAAATCAGAGATTGCATTGGTGTGTCAGAGTTGGGAGATTTTACCATTTTCTAGGTATTTTGTCAGTGATGAGATTGGGGCCCTGCTAAATGAAGATTTCAAGGTTAGATAATGGCTGTAGCAGTTTAGTATACACATATGTTATGTGTCTCGAATACTAAACAATGTGTTAATGAGGCCTAACTGTGTAGGTGGCTACCCTATAGTATTGTCTGCTGCATCTTATGTATGGAAGTTTTTTCCTAAAGAGAAACCATCAATGTGGGTATTATTTGACATAGAATAAATTGACGATGATGAGGAAGAAGAGGAAGTAGAGAGTGGAGAAGGTAATAAGTAGGGAGAAGAGAGGAAGAGAGAGAAAGGAGATGTTAATTTGCCCAAACTCGTTCGATGAGTAGGTCCTGTAATATAATTCTCTGGTTCTCAGTTGACTGTTTCAGTACTTCAGGTCCTTATAGAGCACATAAACCAGAGAAAAAAGGGTAAATTTCGAGTGTCTTATCAAGATATAGTGTTAGGAACTACTGTTGCTGGTGTTACTGGCTTACAATCATATTCTTCACCTGTAACTGTGTATAAGTTGCCTAAGATATTATTATAGGCCTTTGTATTAAGATGCTGATTACCTACCTGTTTACTCTAGACAGTTGTTTCCGTTGTTGCTGGTTTCTCTATGGTATAATGGGTAGTCGAGGTTTTGTGTTGTTCCTCTTCCACCTGTTTTGAACACTTCTCCCCAGTAAATGCTGACAAGTACAGTGCTTGGAGTTTCTACCCTATTAGATATTTGTATTTGTTCTTGGAGTTTATATGTATATATGATGTGTAATCTAATTGTCTCAGAAATGTGATATCATTCTGTGTTTATCCTACTTCTGGCTTACTTCATTTAACATAATGTTTTGTAGATCCATTCATTTCGCTGAAAAATTCATAATTGTGCCATTACTAACAGCTATGTAGTATTCCATTGTGTATATATACACATCTTCATGATCCAATCATCTGTTGTTGGGCATCGAAGTTGGTTTCAGATATGACTATTGTGCTGAGTGCTACAATAAATAGTGGAGTGCATACATACTTTGGTATAAATATTCTTTCATCTTGGGGTTAGATATTCAGGAGTACAATTGCAGGGTCATATGGCAACTGAATTCTGAACAGCAGATTGATGAATTTACTTTCCTGATCCATTCATCTACTCTATGCATATTCCTATTCTTCATTTTTGGGACAACAACCAATGATGCTCAGGGGTTACTCTTGGTTATGTGCTCAGAAATTGCTCCTGGTTTGAGGGAACATATGGGACACTGGGATTCAATCATGGTTTATCCAAGGCTAATTCAGAAAGGCTTACACCTTACCACTTATGCGAAAACTCCAGCCAAACGTGGGTACTTTAAAAAGGAATTTACAAATTGATATCAGAAAACAGAAGGGGATATCTTGCCATCTTCATATTTATTAGTGTAGAAAATTAAAAAAAAGAAAGGTGAAACAAAAAAATCAACTAAACAGAGCAATAAAACAAAACAAAATCAACAACAAACAAATAGCCAAAACCAAAAGAGAAACAAACAAAAGCAAGAAATGGGCAAACAAGTAATTGCTGTTCATTTGCGTTTAAAGAGTTGTGTGCACTGTGATTTCACATACATAGTTAGAGTTGTATGTGATTGGATTTGTTTATATTTCAGTCCTATAGCTCTCTAGAAGCAATTGTTGAAACATGTCAGTGACCAAAAATGCTATTTCAGGGGCTCAGTGGCGGAATATATTATTTCAGGTGCCAGTGTGCTGGCGCAGGGGTATAGGGTTCGTCTTGCCTGCAGCTGAGCAAGTATTGACCACGGATTCATCCCCCAGAGTTCATCCCCCAGAGTCCCCCATCCAGAACCGATTTCTTCTTTTTTGTTGCTGTTGTATATTTGTGTGTGTGTGATTGAATGATTTGGTTTTCCTGATCTGGTGCATCAGCAGGAGACACACAGAGATGCTCCTATGTATGCACTAAGAAATCACTCCTGGCTTGAGGGTCTATTTAGGGCTGCGGGAATGGATCCCGGACCTTCATGGGTCACCTGCTTGCAAGTGAAGCTCCCTCCAACTGAGCCATGGAAAAAAGATATCTGAGCACATAGCCGGGAAAAACCTGTGAGTGTCACGGAGCCACCCCCCCCCCAATAAATAAAATGCTATTTCAGTGTTCATAAAGGAGAGAACCAAGTGAGCCATTAGTCTACATGATACTTGTAGAGGGATTTGAAATATCAAAACCAATCAAACAGGCAAAATAAACCATTTGGATCTAGGAGCTAGTCAGTTGGCAGGGATGAACATATTACACAGCTATACTTACCCTCTGTGTGATTTTGAAGCAGGCAGCAGCAGGAAGGAGGATTTCTTGGTGCAATCTAGCTAGGGGTGTGAGAATCGTGGGCCAGAGAGGGAATATAGCCCTGGATTGACCTAAATGATCAAAGAGGCCAGTGTCTGCATTCTGACTAAATTTGGGTGCTGCAGAGTGCCGTACAATGTTCTTGGTGCAGGGCAGCAAGAGAGCCGTGGCACACAAAGTGGGAATTGGGGGGCAGGTGACTACAGTTACCTGGGTCCAAGAGACACTCTGATGCCCTTTGGATTTCCTGAAACCACAGCTATTTGAGTGGTTGAGTATTGACTCTGAAGACCTAGCTTCAGATGAACACTTTGCTATCTCAAAGTTTATCACCCTCTAATGACTTACGCATAAGCAGGATGATCCCGAGTCCGAAGCAGTTCTGAAATGGCCCGACTGACAGGGCAGCAAGGACCAAACAGAGCCCCTGACCTGTGGAGTTTTGTGTCCTTTATCCTGGGAACCCTGCTCCTAGATTCATATGCCAAGCCTACACAGCCTTTTTTGTAGCAGTTCAAGCCTTTCTCAGAGACACACAGGAAAATTTCTGATCATAGCATGTAGGAATTCTCTAAGGTTTTCAACCCCAGGAACTCCAGACCCAAAGAGTCTGTGTGCCTTTCATTAATTCTAGAGAATCTCTTGAAATTAACAGAAAAATGGTAGCATCCTGCTCCAACCACATATAAAAGTTACAGTGAACCTATTCTTTAAAAGTAGAGATTGACCAGTTGGACTTTGTGATATATTAACTGTTTTTTCCCCCAAATCCCTACTTTGTCTTTGAGTCAGAAAATATTTTCACTAAATACCAGTGATGGAGAGATGTGTTCACAGAGAGCTTCATTGAGAGCAAGTAAGCAGGACTGACACACTTCTCAGACGTAATCTGCTAAAGCTTCCATTGCTCTCCTGTTGACAACATGTCTAGTGGACAGACTCAATATTCTCATCTGATTGTGAAATGTTGGATTAATATTTGTTTATCACAGGACATGGAGGGTTTGATTAGAGACTAGCCCTGACCTCCATGTCTGGAAAGAATTCTGGGAATTTTTCCTTGCTAAACTTTTAGTTTCAGATGTTGAATGGTTTTAATGCCATCCTATATTCCCTTTGATCACAATGAAAATAATGATGCATACACTTTCTTGTTTTACTCACACACACTAGGATGAACACTTCCAGTGACTGCCTAACTGTCTACTTGAAAGCAGCAAAGCAGAACTGATTTTGGTCCCCATGAACTCTGTCAAATCATGTCTGAAATAAAAGGTATGATCTCCCCTTTAGTCTACAGAGATATCATGGACCCTATAGCCTATTTCTCAGATGATTTCCTAAAAGTGGAGAAGAGAGAAGAAACCATTCTCTGGACCATAGTGATGAGAAACAACTTCCGTTGTGCTTTACCCTTTCAGTTGCTTTTCTTTCTCTTTTTAATGGGCTCCAAATGAGCTAAGGTTTTCTCATCAGCTTCCGGGATCTTGCCACACACTGTTTTTCTTCCACCAAGACCCACACCTTTACAACCAACTGCTCCATATATATGTTGTAGACATCTTGCGTCTCAGCAATTCTTGTGGGTCATAATCCTTTCCCAAGAAAAAAGGGGTAACTCGAGTGGACGAATATGAAATATGAAATAATGATACCACACACAGCAAGTGGGGTCAACATGTTTCTGGCAAGAGTGCGACAAGTTTAATTTTTTGAGCAGGGGAATTTTTAGGGGGAAAAATTAGCCAGAAGTAAAGAATAATTTTAATCACAAAGCAGAATACAACAGTAAGAATACCTTAGCTATGGGTGTGACTGTACAAATTTAAGGTTACAAAAGAGAAGGTCACAGCTCAAGGTAACTCTTTGCGAGCTTACTTTAAATGCAAACTAACGATTAGAAGGGAGTAGAAAATATCTAGGAACTTGGTCTTTCTAGGGTGGACTCCTACTGTATTTAGAGGTTAAATGAAGGGAGGAGCCAAATCCCAAGAAAAAGTTTCCCTATTTCTAAAGGAGGGACAAAAGTCAAAATCTGTATTCTGGTAACGCCCTTAAGTACCAGAAAATGCAGCTGCAAGGACATATTTGAAAGAGAGAAAGAGTATTGCTATTGCTTTTTTAGGGCTGACTAAATCCAGAAAAAAGGGGTTCTCAGATAAATTTTGGTGCTGGAATTTCTGGGCCAAATTATTTGAAAGAGGTCAATATTATTGCCTGATAATACACAAAGGAGAAATAGTCATATACTGGCTAAAAATGTAATTCCAAACATCTCTTTGGAAATTCCTCAACCATCCAAGCTGGGAAAAGGGCATCCACAGCGGGTCTTTTGAGAAACTCCATGGGGGCTAAATTATTTCTACCCAACAGGAATATCTGAGGGTACATCTGGTGGGCTGAGCCCCCTTAAAGGTTTAGACATGCCCTGGCTCATATAGTTTTTCATAATGAGACATCTCTTTTACAGAAATTCACATAAGAAATCTATGAGTTCAAGCAATAGGCATGTGAGACCCCAATTGCACGATAATAGTTGCAGGAGGTATGCTGAATAAGTAAGGGGAAAGGGAATGAATGAATGAAAGCAGATTGGGAGTTAGGGCTGGGAGAAAGGATCTTGGAGAATTACACACTAAATGGTATCAAAGGGAGCTAGATATTTTCAACAGATAGATAAAGCATAGCCAATATTCTATATCAGACCCACTGATAAGAAGCAGCATACAAATGACAATCAAAGCAAGTTTATTTAATAACGTAAAAAATAAGAAGAAAAGCCTAAAACACAGACATCAGCATAAGAAGGCAAAGGATTTTGACATTGATGTAGCCAGCCTACTTTCTCCACCAGGAGACTGCATAGCAGTGCTCTCTCTCATCTGCTGTTGGTATCTGGGCTTCATCCAAGAGCAGCTCAGCGGCATCAACCTACACCTTTTCCTCCTCCTCCTCCTCCTCCTCCTCCAATTCTGAGGTATCTTTCAACAAGGCAGAGCCTGTTGCATCTTCGTGGTTCTCAACCACTCTTGGGGGCAGCACATGTGCAGCAGGCTCAGGAGCCCTTTGGGCTTCTCCATGTGCACCCGGGTCTTTGACTGCCGATGACAATGGAGAAGGAAGCACTTCTAAATCCAAAGAGAGAGAAGAAAAGATCACCCGTGTTTCTGGCCCCTGATCCAATGCTTTTCTAAGGTCAGATCCCAGGCTAACATCTGCAGGGAGGGTGCGAACCTGGATCTCCATGTGTCCTCCCACTCTGCTTTCCCAGAATGGGCCTGAAGGTCACGCTTGATCCACTAGACCATCAATTCCTGGGACAATCTGGTTGTAGCCTCCCCCTTCTCCTGTGCATATGCTCAGGCACATAATCTGGCTCTCTCACCTTTCTCTTGGAGAGCCTCTTCTTGTACCTGATGGATGATCAAGGTGTTATGGAGTGGGTACCTTCTCTTCACTACCTTTTCTTCCTCCATTCATTCATCATCACTGTTGTCTCTTAGTTCTTCCACAAAAACAGTGTGACACCAGTGGACCACCTCCGTGTTGGGCAAAGCCGCACTGCTATGACATGGCAGGGAGCAGATGTCTTCCAGGAAGGACTCCTCTTCCACATCTGCATATCTGTGGTGCTAAGGAGACAAGGTCATCAGAAGCTCAGGACTCGTCCTCTGTTCACCTATGTTCCGAATGCTCGGCCCCCTTGACTGAATCCCAGTCCCTGCAGACCTGGACTGGGGTACCCTGAGTGAGTAGGATGCCCTTTAAGATTCAGTTTCATCTTAACTGGACAGTCATCACCGAGTCTGCCCTGATTCAGATACAGGCCTGTGTCTATGGTGGCACATTGGCTTCTCTACTGTCAAAAGCCAGCCCTTTCCTCAGGAATTCGTCTCCACTGAACCACAAACTCACACTCACACCCTAAATCACTCATATAAACTTATACACACATACGCACACCAGGGAAGGCATCTGTGTTTTGACCTGCCTGTGCTGGTTTGTCTTACCCTGGACGACCTCCTGGGCAGAGACTGGGCAGGTCTGCCACAACTCCTAGTCAATTTCATGAGTCTTGCCATGATTCCCCCCTTCTGGCTTTTTCGGCCACAGCGGGGGGTCCGAGGGAAACAGCACAATATGCCTCTGCTCCTCTTGTGCTCCATGTCAACGAACAGCCGTTTAAAAATGGAGACCTAGGGGCCCGGGAGATAGCATGGAGGTAAGGCGTTTGCCTTTCATGCAAAAGGTCATCGGTTCGAATCCCGGTGCCCCATATGGTCCCCCGTGCCTGCCAGGAGCAATTTCTGAGCATGGAGCCAGGAGTAACCCTTGAGCACTGCCGGGTGTGACCCAAAAACCACACACAAAAAAAAAAAATGGAGACCTAGTGCCCAGGGTTCCAAGTTCTATGACCTCATTATGTGAAGCCACCTCCTGCTCCCCAGACCTGGGCCTCCTCCTCGTTGGCATGCTCTCATCATTCAGGTGGGGGAGGACATAGGTTGGGGAGAGAAAGGATAAGTAGGAGAGTTGGAAAAGTGAGAGAGGCAATGGCAGAAGCGAGAATAGGCAGCTGTGTGAATCAACTGGGAGATTCAACAGAAAGAGTTCATATCAGCAATTTAGCAGTGGATTCAGCTGCAGTAACATCAGCAAAGGGAGTTGGGCAGTCTGGAAGCCGGTTAGGAGGTCTGGAAAAAGCAGCTGAAAGGGAGACAGAGGCCGAGAGAGCCTGAAGGTGTAGAGAAGTAGCTGCTAGGAAAAGACTTAGGATAGAGGCCAAGTGAGGAGGTGTGCATGGCGGGAGGGAGGGGAAATAATGCTGGCTGACTCCTGGAACTTCATCATCTGATTGTTTTGTGAATCTCTTCACCCTCACTCTCTGACCTTCAGTCCTGTCAGGCTGTAGCAGCTGCACAATCCGGGTCGAGCCCAAAAAGGCCTCACCATTCCCACACAAACTCAAGGAATCATTAATTTATAGTAAGACAACACTCCTCCTCAGAACCTCTTCATAATCCCTCTATGTGGAGACTATTCACCTTCTGTTCCTGTGTCCTATTTAGAAACAGTGACCCCTGCACAGTCCACTCACTTCCCGTGACAGAAACGTAGGAAGCCAGGGCCTGTGGTGTGTTGACATAGACCTAGATTGATCTGTGTGTCTTCTCAGGCTGTGACTTTTGGAATCCAGAGCTTACTCGTGTATGGACTCATTCTCAACTCATCTCCTCCTAGGATGTCAAAACTCTGAGACAGATACCAATGAACTTAGGAAATGGTTCTGTACTTTTTTGAGGATGAACCTTTGTGTGTATGAGCCATGGAAGTGATAAAGATAATGTCTCTCCACTACCCTTTCCAAAAACATATACAAAGGAAAATCGTGTCTTCTATTCAGGTCCTTCCAGAAACACCTTTGATTTAGACATGGGTGGACTATACCCAGAAGACCATTGTGAAATGAATTTGATAGTTTTTCTCGTCCCATCATCTATTACTAGAATAAATAACTATGCCAGTCAGACACCCAAATTCGTTTTCTCCTTTTTCTCCATGGCAATATGTTTTTGTCTGAGGAGGTTTAAAATTCCACGACAGCCCCCTCTCTTAATGTCAGCATAAAATGCACCCAGTGGTTTGAGACAGAAAGGAAAAATGCATCAGAAAAGTGAACCCCTCATTCTACTGCCTGCAAGAAACACAAACACAGTCTCAAAGGCAATGGTTGGAAGACAACTTTTAAAGCAGACAACCACCCCAAATAGTATATGCAACTGCCAACGGACTGTGCAATGAAGAAGGTCCTTGCCTTGTACTCTATTCTGAACTGTTCTTTCACATGCACATCGTTTGCTCGCATAATCCCAAGCATTGGGTATGGTCTCAGATACTGCACAAGATCCCATGAGCATAGAGACAGGAGTAAATCTGGAGCAAAGCTGGGTATGCCTACCACCCCCCGCTCGCCAGCACATACTACTTGAGGATACTGAGCCTGAGTCTAGGCGAACACTTGCTCTCACAGGAGTGCAAACGTAGCTTTCCAGTAGGTAATATAGGTAGATGCCTAAAGAAGCGAATAAGTCACGTGGAGAAGAAAGAGGAAGTATTTGTCCCATTGTCCTTTTGCTTGTCTCACAAGTGCTAGAAGCAGTG
>PVKC010029604.1:0-14501 GCA_004027635.1 Crocidura indochinensis
TTTTTGGTTTTTGGGTCTCACCCGGCAGTGCTCAGGGGTTACTCCTGACTCCTTGCTCAGAAATTGCTCCTGGCAGGCACGGGGGACCATATGGGGCACCGGGATTCGAACCGATGACTTTTGCATGAAAGGCAAATGCCTTACCTCCATGCTATCTCCCGGGCCCCGACCGTCCCGCCCCCCCACCCCCGCGCGCCTTTTTAATTGGTAAAATGAGCTTAGCAACTGCTGGGAGGATTCAATGAGAATGTGCTTGTCTGAAGAAACTAGCATGATCCAGAAGAAAGAATAAACTTATATAGTTCACTGCAACATGGATGGATCTGACGAGCATCACGTTAACTGCAACTATTAGATGGAAAACGACAAATACTGGCTGATGTCACGCATCTGCACAATATTACAATAAAGGGGGAACAGGGGCCGGAGAGATAGCGGTAGGGCGTTTGCCTTGCATGCAACCAACCCAGGACGGACTCCAGTTCGATTCCCGGCATCCCTTGTGTTACCCTGAGCCTGTCAGGAACAACTTCTGAGCACAGAGTCAGTAGTAATCCCAGAGCGCTGCCGGGTTTGACCCAGCCCCCCAAAAAACTGAGCAACACCTGGATGCAACAAAACAAAACAAAAAGGGGAAACAAATAGTATCTAATGATGACAAACCCTTAACCTTGGATGGCAAAACTCAGAAGTAATAAGCAGTGGGAAAGGATTGAAGGAATAAAGAGATATGACATAAGGTGAAGGAGGGTCGTGGCATTTCGTGATGGAGGGGTGTGAAGATTTTGTACATCAGTCCTGCAAACATTGACACTGTAGTGATCATGTTCCTAAACTGTAGTCTTTTGGTTTATTTGGTGCTCGTGCTTACTCCTGGCTCTGCACTTGGGAATCATCACTCCTGGTGGGGCACCAGGGACCTTATGGGGTGCAAAGCAAGTGCCCTACCATATATCTATATATATGGTATATATATCTTTTCTGTATTTTTAAATCATATATTAAAATATTTTTCATGAATTGGAACTGAATATAAGATTGAGAATCCCATGGAGACATGGGACTTTAATTGTTGAAAGCCAGGACAGGCATGAGCAAAGTGAACAGCTTAGATATATGAACATGCATGGGCAGGATGCTCTTTGCGGGGTACCAGATACTGCTCAATCACTGCTGACAGGACTTAAAGGACTATACAATGCTGGAGAACACCCCCTTCCTCCCCCCAAGAGATCCTGCAAGAAGAGAAAGCACAAAGAAAGAGTTGAATGGCACAAAGAGATACTGTGGTGAGACCTTGAATATGGCTGACAAGGTTTGATTCCTGGCATGCCCCATATGGTCTCCCAAGGTTTACCATTCCTGGGTACAGAGCTAGGAATAAAGCCTGAGTACCACCAGGTGAGACCCCCAAACATAAAAACAGTGCAATGAGCTCTAGCTGGACCCAAAGATGTTCTAGATGGGTTTTCCTCATTTCTGTTTGTTGTGTCTTCATCAGGGGACGGTGATGACCACAGGAGAAGAGGATCAAGTTGAAGGTTTTTGTTGGTAATATCCATCAGTTCACCACTTCAGAAAAACCTTTGCTACTCTTATGTGCAATATTGAAATATGCCTCCCTTGTCACTGAAAATGGAGTTGAACTCCATCAGAGGGAGCTAACAGGATAAAAGATAATATTCTAGATTTGTGTGCCTTTCTCGGTTGGCTTTGAAGTACTTGGTGCCAACCCTGTTTGGCACCTGTTAACTGACCTGCAATGCACTTTGCAGTTGTAATGACCTAAAGTAAAGACATTCAAACATAGAACCCCAAACTTGAAAGGGCCTTTTTGCTCATACCTGGAAGAAATGGGCAATTTGTGGTGAGAAAGAGCTCATTCTCAGAGTGCTGGGATTTTTTTTCTCCCCAGGAAAGTCTGACTTTTTATTAACTACTATGAAGGAAAAGGAGAGGAAATGGGCCCCTTCCATGGGAAGATCATAGACAGAGCTAGGGTTTATCAGCAAAAGCCTAGAGAACATTAGGGAAGTGCTGAGGGCTGTTGTTGAGATCTTCCTGCTAAGGATGAAACCCAGATCTCCTGCATCCATCTCCTGCTTTGAACCATGTCCCCAGTTGAAATGGACCATCTCAGACAATATAAGTCCTCCGAGATAATACTGGCAGTGGAACCAGCATATCCACCTGTGCCTGAGAGTAGCTGTTCTTTGCTTGAAAATCTGTGAAGCTCTACCCAGGGGAGGCAACTGGGAAGGTAAATATGCCTGGATTCTCAACAGGCACAATGGTGTTCAGATTTGTGCCTTCCTGGGTGCTCTGCCTAGAGGTACTGACCATGTCCCCATAATCTGCCTGCTTAAGGATTTCCTCTTCCTCTTGTAAGAGACTATTATGGCCATTAATCTCTTTGCTGTTTGGGTTCCTATAGAGTTTGGTCCCAATTTGAGTCCTGGGTTTTACAATATGATTGTACTTATTGTATTGATAGCATCGGGAGAAATATCCAATACAGGCTGACTGGCAGTGACTATCCAGAGATGATTTTTTTTTTTTTTTGGTTTTTGGGTCACACCCGGCAGTGCTCAGGGGTTACTCCTGGTTCCATGCTCAGAAATTGCTCCTGGCAGGCACGGGGGACCATATGGGGCACCGGGATTCGAACCGATAACCTTTTGCATGAAAGGCAAATGCCTTACCTCCATGCTATCTCCCGGGCCCCCAGAGATGATCTTTAATGAGGTGGTTGGTTTGCCTGATTTGAATTTTCCTATACCTAACCCTTTCTTCTAAGGCAGCTTTCTTCACTTCCCTCTAATCAACCTCTAAAGTTTTGCTAGTTTTGATGCCTTGAATCTGTTCTCTATTTGCCATTTTGCAACCCATCACCAAACCATTTGCATCAGAGTCACTGGGAAATATGTGTTAAGAAATGGACAATTCCCAGCCCTTTATGAAGATTCCATGCTTTCCCCCCCCCCCTTAGCAATGTCTTGTTTGATACTTGCAAAAGCAAAGATCATTTTTTTTATAATTTTTTAACAGAATCACCATGAGACACACAATTACGAAGTTGTTCATGATTGAGTTTCAGTCATACACTAACACACATCCCTCCACCAGAACACATTTGCCACCACCAATATCCCCACTTGCCCTCTTGCCCTCCCCACTGCCTGCCTTTATGGCACATTTTACTTCTCTCTTTCCCTCTCAACTTTTTCCTTTTAGACATTGTGATTTGCAAGATTGTTACTAAAGGGGTATCAAGGGGTATCATGCTTATTACTTTACCTCCTTTCATCACTCAGTTCTTGTCCAGAGTGATCATTTCCAACTATCATTGTCTTAATAGTCCCTTCTCTGCCTTAACTACTTTCCCAATTGGAGGATCTCTTGACCTTTCCCAGGTGCTCGATTCTTCCTGGGCTCATCTTCCCACCAAGCACTGATGTCCTCCCCTTGATAGCCAAACCCGCAGCTGCTTTAAAGAGCTGGAGGCTCTGAGAGAGAAAAAAAAAAGCTGGGGAAGCCATATTCTGCCACCTTATTTTCAGTTGCCATTTTCTCATCAGACTCTTGCCAAACATTCCATCTCTGTCAAGTACTGCTTGTGGTGTGCCGGCTGTTGCACTCTGAAGAAAATCCAATCCTAAGGACAGAATGGTCCGTCACACGAATAGCTCCCAGCCAAAGAGTCGCAAAGAGAAATTCCCAGCCTCTCTCACTGCCAAAATTGAAGTGGTTCCCAGCTTGCATGAGGAGGAAGGCGAGACAGGAATCTGCCAGCTCTGTGGCATGGTTTCATGGAGGCTTTCAAATCTCTGCCAGCATTATCCCAGGTCAAAGCAAAAAGCATGCATTCCCAAGCTCCAGACAGGAGTCCTCCTGTTCAGTGCTCAGCAAGACTGCAAATGCAGTCTGCCAGCGAGCCCGTGAACTCTAGGTGAGGAACTATGAAAGCACAGCACAGTTGCATGTGGTATTGTAGGGGACAGGAGAGATCTTCAGCATTCTGAGTCATCAACAAAAGCTTGCTAGTAAAGAGGGGAAGATGTCAAGGTTTTAAATAGGCAGCATTCCGGAACTAGAGATAGTACAATCGGCAAGGTTCTCGCCTTGCACATAGCTAGCCCCATCCTATCCCAGAACCTCATAGGACCTACTAAGTCCCACCAGGAGTAATCCCTGGGTACAGAGTTAGGAGTAAGCACTGTGCACTATCAGGTATGGCCCCCAAACAAACGAACAAAAAATGCAGATGGCTCAGACATTCTGATGCTGTCACCCTATGGAAAGCCAGCAGTACTTACACACCCTTGTGTTTAAGTAACAATCAACATTGTTGAGAGCCTCTTGCATTCCAAGTCCTGCTCTAATTATGAGCATTTACTCATTTGCTTTTCAGAAGAATCTTATGAATGATGCAAGCGTTAAAAAATTATATGTCCAGGGCTAGACAAGTAGTATGCTGGGTAGAGCTCTTGCTTTGCATCCTGTTGACCTGGGTTCAATCCCTAGTATCCCGATGGTTCCCTGAGCCCTGACAGGAATGATCACTGAGTGCTGGGTCAAGATTCAGTTCTGAATATAGTGGGAGTTGCACCCCCCTCCCAATTACAAGTCTCCCATCTTGTAATGTAAAGGAGAAAACTGGACTCTCATTCCACAAATGCCACCATACTCCATTCTGTGAGCATGTGGGCAGAACAAGAGCCCATTCGTGAGGAATGTTTGATTTCTTTCAACGTCTTCAAAAGTGAAGGGCTGGCAGCAATCTAAGCCCAAAGACATGGGATTATAAATCATTCTTGATGGCTCTTTCTAGGCTTAGGTGATTCCTCCTTAGAGTTCACCGATCCGTACGAATGACATTTTTCAAATGTACAAACTGCCGTGTCAGACAAGCCTTTATTACCCTCTCAGCCTCAAGAGTTCCTCAGAGGTAACGTCCCATTATCCAAGCTCTCCCAGCCCCACTGCTCCTCATCTGCAGACAGAACAGATCCATGCACAAATTCAGTCACGCACTTGTTTACCTAACTACTTGCAAGAATGTTTCTCTAGTCAGCACCCCTGGATGTACCAGAAATGGTTCCTGAACACAAGGTGTGGCCTCCTGTCATAGCCCCCCCATTATCTATTACCTTGCATCATATAGATACACAAGAAGAAATATAAAACAATCACTTCAATATCTATTGATCCGTACTCACTCTCAGTTTTAGTGCAAGACTATGCTTATTTTATTTATTATTATTATTATTTTATTTATTTATTTATTTTTTTTTTGGTGGTGAGTATGTGTCGTAGTGCACAGGTGCCACTCTGGGTGGTGCTCAGGAAACTCTGGGTTGTACTCAGGAAAAAAAACTTGTATTCTTGGGTCATGTTCCCAGCATGCTAGCTCAAGCTTGCCAATAGCAGTGGCATCCCAACTGGGCAGCATTTAGGTGCAATAATAGATAAGAATCAACCAGAGTCCATGAGCCACTTTGCCCTGTGAGACATTCGGTGACCCCTGGGGTTACATGGGTTCACGGAACAGCTAGGAGGAGCAGGCAAACAAAACAAGTTCTGAGAAAGAGGGATCAGAGAACTATGAGGTCATTTTGCTCTCACAGACATTTGGAATGATGGAGACACCATATCTAACTTGATAAAGGGGGCCAGGCCAGCCCCAACCTCTCTGCATTCGAGGAGGCATCTTTACTGCGAGAGCCACCTAGCAACTCCACGTGGAAACCGAAGGCAGGAGCTACTGTAAAAGGACATTCAAATGATTACAAGTGTTTGGAAAAACAGAATGAATGAGATGGATGTTTCTAACAGTATTTTAAAATATCCAACATTGGCATAATTTACATAGATTGTTCAAATCTATGTGATCTGCATCAAATATCATTCATGGGGCCGGGTGGTGGCGCTGGAGGTAAGGTACCTGCCTTACCGCGCTAGCCTTGGACGGACCGTGGTTCGATCCCCCGTGCCCCATATGATCCCCCAGGCCAGGGGCGACTTCTGAGTGCATAGCCAGGAGTAATCCCTGAGCATCACTGGGTGTGGCCCAAAAACCAAAAAATATATATATATCATTCATACTTGAAATGTACAGTAGCTGCAATGAAGATGAATTTAACAGGATCTTCTCCCCTATGATAGGATCAGTGAATTTAAAAAGCAGCCGGAGCAGTGGTGCAAGTGGTAAGGAGCTGCCTTGCCTGCATTAGCCTAGGATGGATCATGGTTCAACCCCACAGCATCCCATTTGGTCCCCCGAGCCAGGAGCAATTTCTGAGCGCATAGCCAGGAGTAACCCCTGAGCATCACCGGGTGTGGCCAAAACAAAACAAAGTTATCCTATTACAGGTTTATTTACCTGGTTAAGGATGTACCTAAATGACATTTCAACATATATACTCTTACCACACAATCCAGAAATGTGATGACATTCCTAAATGAGTTAAAATGTAGGTTCCATAAAAATCTTGAATATAGGAGCAGTGCTAGGGCATTTGCCTTGCACACTGCTGACCCAAGATGGACCAGGGTTTGATCCCTGGCATCTCATGTGGTCCCCCGAGCCTGCGAGGAGCGATTTCTGGGCGCAGAGCCAGGAGTAACCTCTGAGCACCACCAGATGTGGCCCCCAAACAAAACAAAATAAAAACACCGGAATATAAATGTGTGTCATGGATTTATTGGCTCATCATTGCCCAAGCTGGAACAAGAAAGACTTGGTTCTTCAGGGGTAGGTGGAGAAACAAGCAGTGAGATGCCCATCTGGCAGGAGAAACCAAGGATCAAGTCTTATAAAATGAGGAGGAAGTGAACAGCCAGTGCTCAGTGAACATCTGGAAAGGCCACATACAGTAATGAACCCAGTAATAACTCCTGTCTTTCCACACCCTGACAGAACAATATTCAATGAAAAGGTGAGAGGATGCTAAGGATATGGAAGAAAGGAGGGATGAGGAAGAGGAGCACAGTGGATCCTTGGGGGACAGGAGGACTGATTTCTATTCAGATTGGTGGGTCAGTGGCAGATGAGAAGCAGGGGCTAGGGGCTTGAGTGCATGTGCTTGGCTTGTGTGTAGCGAGTTGTCCCCAGCACTGTCTGCTCCCTCCTCTAAGCAGTGCAGCCCATTTAAACAAAGGACTGAGAAGTAACCACTAACATAAAGTTGGGACTTTATTGTCATAATATGTATCCACAAATGTATTACCCTAATGCACAAAGTTAAAAAATGAAGATAATAGGGGTTGAGGGTGGGGAGGGAGACAAGGGGAAAATCACTAGAAAATATTCAGAGAGGACAAGAAGGTAAGATGCTTATAGAGGCTACTGAGCACTGCAGCAAAAGTTCAACTATATTACAATAGTGGCCATGTCCTTAATGTGCAGGTGGAGTATGTGTCGCCTATGTTCTTTGCAGAAACTTTAAACATTGTTTTATTTGATATCTATTGGCAACCCAGAAAAATAAAGATGGTAAGGCATTGTAGCTGACCTGGATTTGATTCCTGAGTACTGCTGGGATCAATCCCAAGTAGAACCAAGGAATGGCCCCTGACCAATGCAGGGTGTGGCCTAACTCCCCGCTCCCAAATACCTGCTTTGCATCATGCAGATGCCCTAGAAGAAATATAACATAATCACTGCAATACCTATTGATCTGTATTCACTGTTTGTTTTTTTTTTTGGTGGGGGGGGGTCACACTCTGGAGTGCTCAGGGATTACTACTGGCTCTATGCTTAGAAATCGCTCCTGGAGGGCTGGGGGGACCATATGAGATGCAGGAATTAGAACCACTGTTCTTCTGCATGCAAGGCAAATGCCCTACCTTCATGCTATCTCTCTGGCTCCTGTATTCATTGTTTTAATGCAAGACTATATATACTTCTTTGGGGGTGGAGGGTATGGGTGACAGTGCACGAGTGCCCATCTGGGTGATGCTCAAGGAACACTATGAAGTGCTGGGACAGAGGCTACAGAGATAGCAGGGCATTTGCTTTGCATGCAGTTAACCCAGGTTTGAGCCCCAGCAAACCTTAAGCCCTCCCCCAAGCCTGCTTGGAGTGATCTTCGAGTGCAGTCAGCAATAAGCCAAGCTCTAAACACTACTCGGGTTGCGGAGAACAAAATAGCAAACCCAAAAAATGAAATGCTGTGACTCAAACCAAGCAAACCCTGATTCTATCTTGTGTACTACATGGTTTCCATCCCCCAAGCACCTCTGCATACAGCCCTGCAAGCCCCCACTCCCCCCAAAGTACCACCAAGGTGGCTTGGAGAACCCCTGGCACCATAGGCCCCAGGAAGCACCATATCCTTGGGCTTTCACATTAACTATCAGCCAGATTAGCCAACAATTGCTGGGAGGGGGCCCCAGGAAATTTATGAGCATTGTCTGGGAGACCCAAGGGGTAGGGGAAAAATGAGACAGAATGAAGACCTGGCATTTCTAACAAGAAGCTCATATGGAGGCAATGAAAAATTTCTGGAACTGATAAGATAAAATATAATCAGGAAGCTTAAAATCAATTGTGTAAAATGAAGTTGTAAAACTTTCACCCTTAAGCTCGCTGTCATAATACTAAGAACATTAAGTTGTAGGTATCTTAAAAGAGGTGATAAATTTGCCACCCTATGAAAGAAAACCTTCTGGACACTGATTCTGGTCCCCAACAAGTCAGAGGACTAATAGAATGACAAGAAACTTCTTTAATTTTAAGATGCCACTAAGTCACACCAACTGTGTGTATGAGGGAGGTGCCAAAAAGGCTGAAATATTAGGAAAGTCTAGAAAGAAACTCATTGGGTCTCCAGCTGTTTTCCATAGACATTTCCATAATAAAAGTGTCTTAGAGTTCTAATACACCTATGGAAGCAAGTAAGCCACCAGAACTGGTGAGAATGTTACATCCTCAAAGATCATGCACTGTTCAAGAAGGGATGACCTTTGCTAACTTTTCATGCTACTGAAGATTCACTCGAGGTCAATGGTCAGAACTTAAACACACAAGCAAAACATCAAATATGAAACTTCCACACTAGCACAGGGGACCAGAATGAAACAAACAGCTAAGGTAGCCCATCAAGGCAAGAAGAAAATGAAGCATCAAAATGATAAGCAAGGACTGTATCGATAGTACAGCTAGTAGAGCATTTGCCTTGCATGCGGCCACCAGGTTTGATCCCTGGCATCCCACATGGTCCCCAGAATACCACCAGTAGTACAGAGCCAGGATTAACTCCTGAGCACTGCTGGGTATGGCTCCCAAATCAACAAATTATAAATAGTACACATTAATAGCAAAGGGAGCCTGAGTATTACGAATCACAATAAATATAGTTTATTTCAGCATTCAGCTTTATTTGGCTTACAAGAGACAAATTAAAACATAACAGAAAGAAAGTTAAAGAACTGAAATATACATATGCAACTAAATACTAAATAAAATACAGGAGTTGCTATATTGGTCTTATGGAAACAGATTGGGGGGGTAATGAGTGGGCCACACCTGGTGTTGTGCTCAAGGACATTCCTGATGGTGCTGAGGGAACTGACCAAGACGGGCCATGCAAGGCTAATCCCTGTAATCACACACTCTATTCATTGGTTCACAGTGGTATAAACACTCTCATTCAAATCTACCACAAGCACCAGTTTACCTCACAGGCCACCAGTTCACCCCAACACACATGTGTGCTGCAATGTTTCTACTTTACTCCTTTCACCTCAGAGCATGCAGCACTCAAAATTAATCATATGAGGGACATTACTATTCATTCTGCTTATTATTTTTCTTTCTTTTGGTTACCTCCCTGCCCCCAACTCAATTTTTTTTTTTTTTTTTTGGTTTTTGGGTCACACCCAGCAGTGCTCAGGGGTTACTCCCGGCTCTTTGCTCAATCGTTCCTGTCAGGATCAGGGGACCACATGGGATGCTGGGATTCGAACCACCGTCCTTCTGTGTCTAAGGCAAACGCCTTACTGCTGTGCTATCTCTCCAGCCCTCAAATGTAAGCAATTGAGGGCAAGAATATTATTTTGTGGGTCACACCCAGCAGTGCTAAGGGCTCACTCCTGGAGATATTCAGGAGCTTTTAGGTAGTGCCAGAAATCAAATTAGGTTCAGTCTAATGCAAGGCAAGTGTGTTAGTCCCTGTATCTCTTGGCCCTTAGAGGGCAAGAATTTTGGCTAACTATAGTTTATCCCATACCCAAACTTTTCCCATCTTTTTAAATTTATGATTTGTACTGTTAATTTGATCTTCAATGATGGACATCAAACTAGTGAACCAGTTCATAGCAAGCCATTTATTGTACTGTACTTAAAATTTTTTTTTTTGGTTGTTTTTGGGTCACACCCAGCAGTGCTCAGGGGTTACTCCTGGCTCCATGCTCAGAAATTGCTCCTGGCAGGCACGGGGGACCATATGGGGCACCGGGATTTGAACCGATAACCTTTTGCATGAAAGGCAAATGCCTTACCTCCATGCTATCTCCGGGCCCCTAAAATTTTTTTTAAGTGTTGACGCCAAGGCACTAGCCTGGCATGTAACCTACCCTGGCACCACATATGGTCACCTAGCACCACTAGGAGTCACTCTTGAACAGAGACCCAAGGAAGCCTGAGATATAGTTCAACAAGTAGAGTACTTGCCTTGCATGAAGCAGACTCAGTTTCAATTCCTGGCATCCCATACAGCCCCCCCCCCCAAATACTCCAAGAGTAATTTTTTCTTTTTTTTTTGTTTTCTTTTGGGGGGGTCACACCTGGTGACGCTCAGGGGTTACTCAGAAATTGCTCCTGGCTTGGAAAACCATATGGGATGCCTAGGTTAGCTCTGGCAGCGCCTTACTGCTCAGAGCCACTGTTCCAGTCTTCCAAGAATAATTTCTAAGGGCAGAGTAAAGAGTAACCCCTAATCATAGCCAGGTGTACCCCCACCCAAATGACAAAACAAACTAAGGAGAGACAGGAACATTCCAAAGTACTGCTCAGTGTGGCCCAAACCCTCCCACATCTAAAAAGAAAAAGAAGTTGACCTAAAAGCAGTAGACATCGAAAGTGGACTCCTTAAATATTCAAAGTATTCAACATGTTACTTAGGATGCCTTACTAATTTGACACTGGCAGCATCTACCCAGGACCACCAACATCTGTATTTGGTATCAACATAGCAAGACTATTATAGTACAACTTAAGTTCTTTGCGTTGTGATATATATAGCATTAACCCAGTCCATCAATATACAATTCACTTGTAGTTCAATACAAATGGAAATACACTCTTTTGGGCAGGAACACACTGAAAGCAGAAAGACTGAGAACCTCATCTTTTCACATGTTTTTATTCTTGGTGTAGGTGGGATTGATTCCAGGACCAATGGGAATCACACACATTATCATGTGAATATGATGGACAGTTCCTCTCAGGTTCCCATTAGATTTTACTGAACCCTAACAGCCCACCATGAGTTCTAAAGTCTTAAGTCACTACATGTCCACCACTTCCCCCAAACTAAACAACAGGATAAATATCTTAAGCAGTATTAAAAATGACCTTATTTTCAAGCATCAAGAATTATATTTTCAATCAACATCATGGTTAGGTGAGGTTTTATCAAAACTAATGACAGTGGGATAGAGAGAGCACAGATTTAAGAGAAAAAAGCCACTTCTCTGCTATTGCGACCATGGGGGCAAGAGAAAACAAGTGGGGGACACACAGATCACTTTTTTGAGTTAGGGTGTTCGTGGGACTATGCGGCTACCTGGCTCAAGGCATAGCTGGCCCATTTACCTTCACCAATGATTCAAGTTAGGCTTTCCTACTTCTGTATATTTATTTGTAAGTCCCATCATGTTCAGGACTCATTCCTGGCTCTGTGCTCAGGGATCATTTCTAGCAGTGTTTGGGGGACCATATGTGGTACTGGGGGATGGAAACCAGGTTGGCCATGTGCAAGGCAAGCACCCTACCCGCTAAACTATCACTGGCCATAGTTATACGCATTTAAATAAAAATGAAGCATGGATAAGGAAAGAATGTTTTACTAGATCCTGCGAGTGAAAAACAAGTCCACATATCATAAAGGTACATGAAAATAACCATCACTAGCTACCACTGAGAGAGAAGAAATACCTATCGACATACGTACAACCTGGTACGAGGGTGGAGATGCCCCGAGTAACAGAAGTGTTTCCTGTCTGAGGAGGATCAACTCCTGCTGGTCACAACAACCTTCAGCCTTATTAGTAACTATGAAAGCCACCAAAGTGTAGCTACATATTACTATTTGGGGGGTGGGGAGGGAAACCCACACCCAGCAGTGCTCAGGAAGCGGCAGAGGCACTATGTGATGAGTCCCTTTGACCTGTTCCATGGCAGTACTCAAGTGACCATATTAGATGCTGAGGATTGAACCTGGACTGGCTGTGTGCAAGCCAAGTTATAGCCCTACCCACGACACTATCATTCTGGCCCCTGGATTTTACTTTTTGAAGTTTGCTTACAGAAGATGCTTATTTGGCATTTGGGAGAGCTGAACCTGTTGGGCCCTGTGTCTGACCCTTCCAGCTGATGATTTGCTGAAATCCTGGTCTTTTCTATCAAGCTGCTCTTGCTTTCTTTCAGGCTCAAGAGCCATTTTTGCTATGAACGTATAAATCCAACTTCAAAACCACCCCAGAACATGTGTGGGAAGCACCTGAAAAGAACCCCTGCTTTCCTGCTGGTCACAACAACCTTCAGCCTTATTAGTAACTATGAAAACGACAGACAAGAAATGGAAATTGGGGGAGGGGGGTAAGGGGGAAGAAAGCTGGCAGCGAACATGCGCCAGTGGGTGCATCTGGCCACGTTCCTCGTTCCTCGGCCTGGAGATCTGTGCTCAGTTCTTCTTGTTTTTCTTCATATAGTGAGCTTTCACAGACTTGTTCATGTCCATGGCTATTTTCATGTACAGCCAAGAAGGCAGCATGGATATTATGGCACCCTAAGGGTAGAAATGGGGAGAAAAGTTCATTCCAGCTTCATGGTGACTGAGTTAAGTTGGTGCGTGAGTTCCAGCCAGGTTTTGCTTCTGCTTCATTTATAGGCAAAGATTCTGCATATACAATACCCCACTGATGCCTGCTGAGCATGGTTGAGCAAAGCAGACACAGACATGTCTCAAAAGTATTTGGTGAAACCCAAGTGTGTCCCCTTCACACTGGAGCCACCCACATGACTCTGTGGGTGCGGTCCCCCCATTCTGAGGGTGCTGGTGTCATTTAGAACTCGTATTTTTTTGGGTACTCATGGCAGCACTCCTGGTTCTGTACTAGGAGTGACTCCTGGTGGTGCTCAGGGGACCAGATGTGGTGCTGGAGATTGAACCTGGGTCAGAGGGACTCATCGCATAACGTCTGAGCTACTGGAACATCTCTCCAGCCCCTTAAACTCTGCTTAAGACCCTTTTAAGGTAGGGTACGGTACATGAATGACTTATTATCCATAAGTGTTTGGTGGGGATGACTATTTATATAACCAGGTTGCATAAAAATGCTTCAGGGAATGACTGGAAGAGAGAGTGGAAATTCTAGTTGAGGGCAAAGATATCTTAACTTTAGCCTTTCTCATCTCTTTCACTCTTTATGAAGAAGCCCACGTTCTCCTCAGAAGGTGTCTCCTCCCTCGAGGAAAAATGGTATTAATGCCTCCCGCCCCCACCTGCGCCCAGGCTGATGCGCCTACCATGATAGAATGGATGGGGTAGCCATTGGTCCGGCTCCACATGCCAACCGTCTTAAGCGCTGATTTCACATATGTTCCAGCAGAAGGTTTATCCAACGTGGGTTTTCGAATTTTAGACAGTTTCGTGGCCACGTAGTAAGGCAGGACACTCTGAAAAAAAATAACACAGCCTGAGGTTAGGAGAAGTTGGGGTTGAAATTCCTTGCAACATGTGATTACTTTTGAAGAGGCACAGTTTGGGAACAGGCAGCACAGGTCAACTGGGAGGAGAAAAGTGGAGAAGTGGTCTCAACATTAGCTTGCTGGGACTCAGCAGTGAGAAACAAAGAAGGATCTGTCAGGAACACTGGCTTTGAATTAGAAAGCATGAGAAACGAGCAGAGCTAGAGCCTTTGGAATTTTTATAAGAAAGACAGTAAACAAATCTAGAGAACTTCCTGACAGGATATTCTTTCTACTCTAACCAAACTGCATGTACACAGATAGAGAAAATTCCTCTTCCTATGTGTGAGATATTCTTTTCTTTCTACTTGACTACAATGCACAGAGAGAAAGACAGCGAGAATGAGAGAGAGAAGAGAGAGACAAAGAGAAAAAGAAAGATATTTATCCTGTGTGCGTGATATTCAAACATGTCTACAGGCAGGGGGTTGGGAGGAGTGGAGTAGGAGGGAAATGGGGGCACTGGTGGTGGGGATATTGCACTGGTGAAAGGGACTATCCTTTTTTTTTTTTTTTTAGGGGGGCC
>PVKC010029605.1:0-15068 GCA_004027635.1 Crocidura indochinensis
TCGACTTGCTTTTTAGAACAAATATAGAACAGTTTAAAGATAAAAGGTTAATGGAATCTGGCTGTCAAGAAAATAAAACCTTTTGCTCTTAAAAAATACAGTTGCCCAAATCTTGTATGTTTTTAATTAATGGGCTATGGAAATAAGTCAGGAAACTATTTCTAGAATTCAGGAAATTAAAAATATAATTAAGAGTACAAACTATTATGCTGTGGATAGATAGTGAATCTGTCACCAAAAAAGTAATTCAATCTTAAAATATCTGTTCATCTATATAGAATCAAATAAACTTGAGGAATTGAGGCATAACTTAAGCTCAGAAAAAGTATTGAGATTTTATATACATTTTGAGATTATTATGACACTTGCACACACTTTCTTCCATAATTTGGTAAAACTTGGGGGGAAAGAATATTATATATATATACACACATATATACGTATATATATATATATATATATATATATATATTTGATTTTGTTATTATTGAGCTACACTGGGTCACACTCAGGGGTACTCCTGGATATGCACTGAGAAATCACTCCTGGCTTGGGGAAGCATATGGGATACCGGATATCAAACAGTGGTCGGTACTAGGTTAGCATGTGCAAGGCAAATACCCTACTGCCTGCACCACTGCTCTGGCCAATTGTTTTAGTTTTTGTTTTTGAGATTATATTTTCTTTTTTTTATTTTTATTTAAACAACTTGATTACATACATGATTTTGTTTGGGTTTCAGTCATGTAAAGAACACCACCCATCACCAGTGCAACATTCCCATCACCAATGTCCCAAATCTCCCTCCTCCCCACCCAACCCCCGCCTGTACTCTAGACAGGCTTTCTAGATTTCCCTCATACATTCTCATTATTAGGATAGTTCAAAGCATAGTTATTTTTCTAACTAAACTCATGCCTGTTTGTGGTGAGCTTCATGAGGTGAGCTGTAACTTTCAGCTCTTTTCTCTTTTGTGTTTGAAAATTATTATTGCAAGAATGTCTTTCATTTTTCTTAAAACCTATAGATGAGTGAGACCATTCTGCATCTCTCTCTCTCTCTCTCTCTCTCACTGTGACTTATTTCACTCAACATAATAGATTCCATGTACACCCATGTATAGGAAAATTTCATGACTTCTTCTCTCCTGACAGCTGCATAATATTCCATTGTGTATAAGTACCACATTATATTTTCTTAAGAAATTTCAATGTGCCATTTCAAAGTCTGGATATAAAACTAAGAAAAAATGTATATTTAAGTCAAATTTAACTGTGAATATAAAAAATCATTTTTTTACAAAATCCCATGAGATAAAATGAAATATATTACTTATTCTAATTATTATTTTTCCTCTATATATCTAGATACTCTTTTTAACTAAAATTAGAAACCTATGATATCACTTTACTATACTTACTTATTAACGTAATATTGACTGCAGCACAAAAGTAGAGCTATAATAAATATAAAAAATAAGTACAAAAGTAGAACTATAATTCTATGAGAGGCAACATATAATTTGCTTTCATATTTAATCTTATTTATATATACAACTCAGAAATACTATTTAACACTTGAGAACACTACTTATTTTTCATGTGTAAAAAATGGGATAAGAAATTGCTCTCAAATAATAGTGTAAAGATATTCTATTCTCTTTTTCAGTAACAACTTTAAAAAGTCAAAATAATAAACCCATATTTTTCATAGGTAACCTAGAAAATAATTATTTATTACTCTTAGAGTAAAAAAGAATGAAATTTGGTGGAAATTGAGCTATATAAAAAATAAGCTGATAATAAGAAGCTTTCATGACTCCCAGTTATTGGTTTACAACAGACCTAGTATTCTTCATCACACTTATTTTCATACATTTTTGTTTTATTTTGTTGGATGAGGAACTTAGTTTTTGTCATCATAGTAGGCTATCTGCTTATTTGTATATTTACTGTCACAGTTAGAATTAATTCTGAATACCAAAACCAACTGAACTTTCTCTCTGAAGTATAGCTAGAATTACTTTAAAAGTAATATTAGATTATTAACCAATAGCAATATAAATAAGAAACCCAAGAGATATATAGATATAATATCCCTTCTTGCAGGACACTTCCAAATAAATTATTTCAGTATGTTAACTTTAAAAATGTTTATGCATAAATTCTCACAGAATATGCAAACTGTGCTTAGTGACTTTCTATCAAATAGTACAGAATGGAGCAAAGAGAGTGAATATTGACCATGGAATCACTGAACCAGCTCAATTAGACATGAACTTCAGTTCCATGTCTAAATCAATGTGCCATCTTTATAGTATGTTCCATTAATATAATGTCACAACAAGAGTATAGTTTGTCATTCACATTATTCCCCAATTTACGTGACTTCAATCAAATTTTTAATACTTTAAAAGTTTCAACAGAAAGCAAGTACTCAAAAATGTCTGTGAGATATATATGTCAGGTTGACTAAAAATAAACTACAAAACACAGAAAAGGCCAAAGTTGTAATGAAATCAAAAGATACACAGCATCAAAAGGCAATATGGTTTCCTAATGGAATGAGAAATGCAAAAAGAATGTATGATAAAAATAAGGAACTGTATATAGTTTAAGCAATTATATTTCTTTGATTTATCATTATATCAATGTGTCATGTAAATATGATAGTAATAATAGAAATTGTTTTCATAATATATGAGAATATTGTGATTTCTTTAGAATATTTCTATAATTCTATTCAAAACAAACCCTTGATCTTCAACTACCAAACCAGTTAATAGGAGATGATGTAAAAACCAAGGGGAGGAGGGTACAAGAGCTTGTGATAAAAAGGATATTGGTAACTCAAGAGGAAGTGTGATACATTAGTATATATTTTGAAGAGGTATAACCTTGCAAGTTAATGTGGTTTCAATATAAAAATAATTAAATAAATGACTTGAACTACAAAATGAAATGAAGAAGCACTATCATTTTTATTGAAGTGATAGAATATACATTTCAATTTTGATTTCTATTTCTTAGTTATTGAATGATTTGTCTATCCATTTCCTTATGCTTCATTTCTCTTAGATATATTTTAGTAAAATTGATAACGCAGTTGTCTACTTCATTAAATTTGTGTGGGGACAAAGAAAAATAATTCATGGGAAAGTTAACTTGAAATATGATATTGTTAATGCTTTGCAAACCTAAGAATCTAAAATTTCCATTATTGGAGATATAAGACTTTTAGGTAGGTGAACTCTTTATCTGTATCTTTAATGAGGGAGAGGAATGTTCAGCTGTTCAGATAAGAAGAAGGCCTTGTTGAAATGAAAATAGTATCTATTCATAAGGAATATTTTGAGAATAATAGAAATAAATCCTATAGAATAATGCTAAAAATTGCAGACTAAAGGCAAAATATTACATATGCATGTGACAGCACATATAGGATTGAAAGCTTGTCACTATCTTATTGACCAGCTTTATAAAATAAACACACAAAAGATCTGCTAAACAGAAGATGATATATCTTTAACACACATTTTCTCCTTTTGTGTAGAAATGTTTAATTTAGGATTAGATAGCAATTTTCTTCAAGAGAAAAATTGTATCAGCATAGTTATTCATACTTTTCTCTAGATAATTAAATATATAGCTTTATATATGAACTAACCAAATAGGTATCAATAGTATATAAATATAATTGATCTCCCAGTGCAAGGTAGTCTTTTTTTGTTTTGTTTTGTTTTGTTTTTGGTCCACACCTGGCGGCACTCATGGATTACTCCTGGCTCTGTGCTCAGAAATCGATCCTGGGCCAGGAACCTTATGGGATGCAAGAGATTGAATCTGGGTTCATCGTGGGTTGGCCATATGCAAGGCAAAAGCCCTACAGCTGTGTTATCACTAGGTCCCTGAAAGTAGTTATTTTTTTAAGGGATTTTAACCTTGGTACAGTAAAACTATTTCAATTAAGAAGGTAAATAACATGACTTATAACATATTCCCCAATCATCATTTCACGAACTCATTCAAAAATTAATTTAAGGAATAGTTATTTAAAATTTTATTGGAAGATGATTCCCTAAAATCAAAGTTAGAAAAAAATGGTACACTTATAATTGCAAATTGCCTGTTTCCATGTGGGAAGAAATATCTTGAAATATATCCCCATATGTAACTTTCATGAAATAATACTGTTAGAATTATTCCCACAATTGTCCCTTCCCTTGGGTCATTTAAATGGTTTAAATTCCATTTAGATATTAGTCCTACAGAAGCACCATAATTACCAAAGATAAATGCCTCATCTACTTTCAAATCTTCATTAAAATTAGCTTTGTTATTTTTGTGGTGTCTAATAGCACAGCTATTAGAGTTAAGAGTCTGTCAGCATTTCCATTTACAAACTCTGTTTTTTTAGGGTTCATTATCTTTTCTGTTTTGAATTGCATTAGCCTGAAAATTAGCTGTCAGCATGAATATGTATTATATTACCCAAACTCCATGTACACATCAGTTTGGCAATATAGTAAGCAGAGATCAGTAACCTCTTTCCTCGTTCTTCATAAAATTCTAAAGGTGTGTTGACTGCTTAATAATCTCGTAGCCAAGAACTGATTGAGTCTTTTAATCATGAACTTTCTCAGGGAATTCGTCCTAAATCAATCTACTCATTTCGATTTTTAAAATGTATGAAGAAGTAAAAATTAATATAAACTGTACTTGTTTTTTAATATACGATGCATTTTAAGTTTTTAGGGGAAAATGACAACCCCGCAAAATAAGAGTTCCAGGAAAGGTATATTTTGTGGGCAGACAGCAGTGGTAGAGAGGTAAGATGATGTTGATTTGTGCTATATTAACCAAAGAACAAAAGCAAAGTAACAGAAATCACGTGTCATTTTGTTCATTTTGTTGGAGCCATTTCTTCCCTTTCAAGTAGGCAATGACAGGAGGGGATGCAGCAATAACAACAGAAGTAGCAGCTGCAGGGCATGTGAAATGGTGTAAAAAGCATCTGGAATCTGGGCCAGACAGATATACCCCTTCTGTCCAGTTTAAAATCTAAAAAGGCAATTCTCTAGTTCTCCCTACATCTCTCTTCTACAGTTCACTCCTCATTTAGTTCATTTGTTACCACCTGTTTCAACATGAGACATTTTTTAATAATCATTTGTTCTTTATCAGAAAACATCTCATCTCACAGTTTTACTCTTATTTTTCCAAGATGGGGCTGAGATCAGAAGAACATAAAAAAGTGATCAAGAAAATAGATTCCATACTGTTTTTAAATGCAATATTGTATTACTCATGACCTGGCAAAAATAAACAATAAATTTACCTCTGATTACTATATAACAGGCAAGTGACATTGCATGGAAAATATTGTTTCAGATGAAACAATATAAAACAGTGCTACACCTATTTGTAAAGCATTTGAAAATTTAATTGAAAATGAAAGAAGGTAAATAAAGAGCATTATAATTTTTCCTACATCTCTCTATCTCTATCATCTATCATCTGCAAGGACAAAATAGAACAGTAGTTAATGTCTCCAATAATATAGATGCCCTACTTCAAAGACACAGATAAAATAACCCGACAAGTTTGAATTTTTTTCTTTAGATATATTAGTAATTAGCTAATGATAAAAAAAGATAAAATACTTTTTACCATGAAAATGGATTCGATGGGTGTTTTCAGAATATATATAGCTGAAGAAACACCATATGTAAATTCTAATATCTTATTGAAATAGATGATCATAATATGTCACTTGAATTATTAACCTTCCCAGTAGAACTATAATGCTTGCATAATATTTATTTCCAAATGTTGGAAATTAATGAATGCTTATCGTTAGAAATATCTTATCCATCCATGGTGAACTTTGAAATCTTCATTATTGTAATTTCCACTTCTGCATTTGACAGTTACACTTAAAGATAATACAATTTGTATTATATCTTCATCTCTTCTATCTTAAAAGATGAGATTACAGTTGCTGACTAGTTCTAGCTAATGCATATGCTTATTGAGAAATACATTCTAAAGATGATTTTGTGGCTATCTGTTTCCAACACTACTTTCTGGAGTCTGCATAATTATTTTTTCCTTTAGGTCATTTAATAAATATATATATTTCCTCGGAGTTAGTATATATATACATATATATATATATATATATATTAAGAATATTTCCTGGAGTTCAAGGACTATATTGAACCAAATATAGTCCTTCAACTCCAGGAAATATTCTTGATCACTACCAGGTACCTCCTGCCACTAGCATTTTTAGCTATTGCTGTTGATAAAATTTTGTTGTTGTCATCAAATTTAAAATATAGTGTTGCCAGATGAAATGGTCTTGCTTAAATACTTGCCTATTTTATATTATTTTTATTTTATTAAGTATTTTGTACAAATCATACCATTTCATTCTATTCTGTAGTGTTTCATTTGAAAGATAAACTATGTTTATTAACTTCTCTATCTTTGGCTTTTGACACTGTTAACTTTGGTATATTGGCGTGTTTTTGCTTACATTAGTAACTGATACACTTTGAACTTCTTGGGTCTAGTATTTTAAGTTGAACAACAGATTGGAGGAATTTTCTATTATGTTTGCCAAAAGTACTGGTCTCTTTCAAACCAATATAATAAGATTCTACTTTTTTCCAGATTGATCTAATGATGGCTAAAACTTTTTTCATTAAATGTTTTTTTCTTCCTGGAGGATTGTTTCATATATCTTGACTTATAGTACACAGATTTATTACTCTTCTTGAGCCATTCTACTGTTTATGTTATATATAGTGTTTTAAATTTCTACCATTAAGCTTTTCAGGCTTGTCTTATTTGATTGGACAATTTCTATTTCTTTCCCTTTTGGAAGTCTTTATTTTTTTTCAATTCATAAAGCAGCCTATCACTGTTACTTTGATACCAGGAGAATAGAGAATCTTTCTGTGTCTGAAGTCTTATGGGTCTATTATCATTGCCCGTTAGCCCAGTAAAATTATTGCTTCTCTCCATTATTTCTGGGAGGATAGCTATATATTCCTTATTCAGGAGACTTGGTGGATATCCTGTCAGAGATTTTCTATCAGGATAGAAATTTGTAAATGGATGTCAGTCTCTCAGCAATTCAGGTGATCCTCATATAAAGGGATGGTGAACTACTATAATTCATTTTGTTCTTAACTTGAATTGCTGAATTTTCCATACAACTTATTTTGTTTTATCAAAAATATTTAATAACTTAGTTTTTTAAAAGAGAATGCTTGAGGCACAATAAAATAATCATCTTCCTACTTTGATATTATGAAAAACTCTATTCTTAACTCATAAGATTTCTGCATCTTATTAATGAAAAATTATGATAAAAAGTCAAGTGTAAAATGTTATGTTAACATTTATTTACAACATACAGAATAAATTACTTTTATTATTAAAACTGAATAGAAATGAGATAGAAAAAGCTAGGTATTTAGATGCATATATACAGTATAACAGTAAAAACCTCACTAAAAGTATACAAACAGCTAACCAAAACAATAATCAACAAAATCAAAGCAAAAATATGCAAATAATAAAGTAAAATAAATAAATATTTTAAAAGTATAACCCATTTAAAATAGTGATCAAATGTCAATTACCTAGGAATCAATTTAATTAATCAAATACCTAGAAATCAACTAAATTCTTAGGAATCAATTTTATGCCTATAATCTATACCATGAAAAGTATGTTATATTGAAACAGAATCAGTTAAAATGGAATTTTAATATCATTCTCATGATTGGTGAATAATATATACTGACAAAAATGTCAATCCTAACCAAAGTACTATAAAAATTAATGCAATTCCCATCAAAATTCAAATTTCTTTAAGAATTAGAATATTATTTAGTATTGTATATTGAATTATTAAGTATCACGGAAAAAAATCAAAATTATAATGAGGTATTAGTTCATAACAGTAGGAATATAATACAAAAAGAAACTGAAAACAAGTACTGTTGGGGATGAGGGTTGGTTAATTAGAAAATCTTATTTATAGCTCATAGAGATTAACTTAGTACAACTTTTATGGAAAACAATACAGATATTTCTCAAGATGGATTTTGACCAAGTTAACTCACTTTCAGGAGTCTATACCCAAAATATAAACACATTAATTTGAAAAGATGCACACATATATGTATATATAAACACCCACATATGTGTGTATACCGCTTGGAACAATATCAAGTACATGGCAGAAACCTAGTAGTTCAACAAAAGATGATAGGTAAAGAAATTATGGTACTCATACAGACACAGAATACCTTAAGCTAAAAATAATTTTATGGGATTTGTAGCAACTTGTATGTAATTTCAGGTTATGGTGCAGTCACAGGAAAAGGTTGGATATAGAGTGATTTCATATGTGATCTGTGCTATAATGAAAATCAAATCAAAATTGGTCACATTAATTAATAATAAATTTTAAATTGCATAATATAGACCAAAACAACTAGATTTAGGGAGCTAGAAAGGGAGCTAAAAGGCAGACTGTAAGAATCATAGGAACATATATGAGGGACTTGAGGACATGGATGGTGCTAAGTGAGCTAACAGTATGCATCAGTTCATAGTTGTCAATAGCGAAATACTTTAAGCTGAAGGAATAAGGGTCAAGCCAAAGGTGACATAGATATGGAAGTGGAGGATTATTGGCACTTTCGTGGTGGTGGTTCTCAGTAACTTTTTATAACAATTTATAATGGGAGTATTGTTGTATCATTACTAACAACATTTTGGTAATGTATGGTGAAATATTTTTCACAATATCTTTTCTACAAGCTATTTGGCATCACATTTATGGGGAAGCCATCTTCTGAAAATGACACTGATAAAATGTTAAATTGTATATTAAACAATTATGATGATGACAATGGCATTGGTGATGATGAAAAAGGAGTTAATGGGTCAAGCATTATTGCTGAGTGGCTAATTTGAAATAAGATCTCTAGGGTTTTCTTTGGAAATTTGAGTAGTAAAAGACTTTGACATCTATTTAGAAAGCTGGAGTACCTACAAGAATACTTAATGAGAAAAGAGACTCATAACATCAATGAATTTTTTAATTTTATAAAGCCAGTTATAAACCACCAGTTTCACAGAGGCTGCTATGGAAGAAGATTGTTCCCATGGTGTAACATTTTTGTGCCATGATGACAATAAGGGTTTCTTCTTTCAAAAGTCTGAAATGTGTAATTATCTACTAGATCTCTAAACTGGCCTTAGAGATGGTCACTTTTTCATCACAGATTTTAAGGAATATTCATGGTGGCATCTGTCGAAATAATTATTTTGTATTATTTGTATATCGAACTTGAAAACTCACTGAGTTCTTAATTGAATCTGCCACTGTCTATCTTAAAAAAAAAAGTAGGAACTGAGACTTTAGTAACTACACATGAGGAATATTGGCTTTGCAAAGACATTTTAGAAAGTTTATTAAATATTTAGCAACAGCTTTCCTAAACCAAAAAATAACACTCTATGAGACTCTTGTAAGATTCTAATATCAAGGGTTAACACATTATCACATATTAAGTAGCAACTCTGCACAAAATGTATTTTTAGAATGCTATTTTGCTGTAATTTATTTATTTTGAGGTTATAAAAAGATGCTCATGTAGTCCAGGGATCCAATCTATGAATTCAGATATAAATAGTTGGTGATTCAATTCAAGAACCCAAGGAGTTCAGCTTTAGGCATGCTCCAAAAGCCCTAAACTCATGCATTTCCAGTGTTATATGGGCTACCAGTCAGAACTGGAAGCCACCAAGGATGCATTCTGAAATCTTGGGGCCACACTCTGCTGGTATAAACTTCAGATTACATCATCTAGGCATATGTTCAAACTATATTATCTTCTGGCCTTGGTAACCAAGTTTTTTGACCCTATATTTTGGCACATTACTTCAGAAATAAATAAAATAAATATAATAAAATTATCTAAATTATACTATTACTATAAAATTAGTTTATAATTCCAAACTCTTTTTTCAAGATTAAAATATTACTCAATGTAATTTATTACACATACCAGCATGTGATTTTGTGACAGCCAAAAAAGAAGTGTATAATTAGCTATAAAGTACATTTTGATAGTTGCTAAAGATAAAATGTCAAAAACTTCAGTTAGAGTTGTCTTGCTGTATTTTAAAATTTAGTCCTCATGGCAAAACTTTACCTATTTTGGGGGTGAGATTATTGTGAAAATTATTTTTCTTTGTTTTATCCAGATGTCCCTTATGGTAACTTCAATATTATTTTGCTCTAACTTGATGATTTCTATTATTTTGTCTTCTGAAATATTTGTTTTTATTCACAACTAAGTTTTGTTTGTTTGTTTTTGTTTTTTTCACAACTAAGTTTTTATTTTTTGGTTTAGGGGCCATCACTGGTATGCTTTGGCTTTACATCTAGTTCTGTGTTTAGGAATTACTGCTGGCTAAATTCAGGATACTTAATACATGTGATGCAAGAAGCAAGCATTCTATGCTATATCCTGCACTATCATTCTGGCCTCCAAGTTTTTCTTAAGACATGTTTTTCTAAAGAAAGTAATGACATCCATGCAATTTATTTTTATAACTCTGAGTCACACAGGCTTAGACAAAATTAAGTATATTATTTTAGATTTTCAGTGAATAGTCAGGGGGCACTATATTTTACTATTTTACATAAAATATCTATAGTCTAGATATCTACTAAATAATTTAGTATACCTCTTAACTATTATTTTACAAAATAGCTTAGAAAATTAATTGACTCATGGGGCAAAGGTACTACCATTAAAACAAAAATGAAATTGTCCCTTAGAAGTTAATTCAAATGAAATCTAGTTGGAGATATAGTCCTATACTCAAGAGGGACAAGTGGAAAATAGGAGGTTATTATATTTACACCATATAAATTCAGAGTATTTTCCAGTCACATTTAGAAAAAATATCCATATTAATATGAATATATTATATATAAATATATCTGATATATATTATATATTCTTTATAAAGAAATACATTAGTTTAGTGATTGTTTTTCTATAGTAAAAGAAATTGTATAAACTTATTAAACTTAAATAAAAGCATTATTTATATTTTAAAATGATTTTAATAGTTATTTCTAATTTTTTTCACATAAATGATTTTTAATTCTTTTAATTTTTTGGTTTGTTTTTTTTTTTTGGCCACACCCAGTGACACTCAGAGGAGTGACTATGCACTCAGAAATTGATCCTGGCTTGGGTGACAATATGGAATGCTGAGGGATTGAACCGCAGTCTGCCCTAGGCTAGTGCACTCAAGGCAGTTGCCTTATGGCCTATGCCACTGCACTGGCCCCAGAAAAATTGATTTTTACAAAGTTACCTTTTAAAAATTAATGTGATATAAGCACTGAGATTCACTACCCTCAAGTTCATTTTGCTATTCTCCTTTTCATGTTTATACCTAACATTGTGTGAAAGCCTGCTCTAGAGGTAATCAGCACAAAATATTGTAAATAACAGAATAAATAAAAAGGTATTTGGGAGCTTGAAATCCAAATTCCCTTGAATTAAACCTGCAAAATCAGACAAATAGCTCTTTCAATGCACTATGATATTTAATTATCTAAAAGCAAAGAAAAATATTATCATCCTGAAAATGTTTTATCATAAGATTCATATACATAATACAGTATATGTTTTTACATTACAGAGCTCTTATCAATCTTATTTTCATAATTAAATTTATTTAAATCTAATACAAGCATAATGTAGAGTAATATGTCTTCTGTACCATTAAATGAATGTGAAGAATTTATTCATAATTTCTTCTTTGGCAGATGTCTCTTTAATCTTTAAGCTATAGACAGAGCAATTTTTTTCCTAACTACACTGATGAGAATTCTAAACTAATTTCAATAAAATGAGAAGTCTTTAAAAAGATGATTTTTTCATATTCTGTAGCTTCCATAAATTCTATGCTACCTTTTCATCACAGCATTAAATTTAATATGGAATTGGTGCTGTGAATTGTAAAGTAGTATCTGTATGTATTTCACATTTTAAAGATATTTTGTACATACTCTTTCATGTTTTTCAATTTAACATTGAAATTTTTAATTCTAAATAAAAATAAATTTGGCATTTTGTTTATTTTATATAGTAATTGATAGATTTATTTAACTAAAATGATATTTGATTAAAGTTTAAAGTTTTTGCAATATAATTTCATTTTTAATAGGAAAATGATTTTCAGTGGTATAGAAACAGTTATTTTAAAATAATTTAAATAAAAATAAAATTATCTGGGTAAAGTAAATGGCTTCATATATTGTGGAAAGTTGATGTAAATAAATCAGTTGCAAATCTAATATAAATTTAAGCCTCTTGGGCCCCGGGAGATAGCATGGACGTAAGGCGTTTGCCTTTCATGCAAAAGGTCATCGGTTCGAATCCCGGTGCCCCATATGGTCCCCCATGCCTGCCAGGAGCAATTTCTGAGCATGGAGCCAGGAGTAACCGCTGAGCACTGCTGGGTGTGACCCAAAAACCAAAAAAAAAAAAAAATTTAAGCCTCTTTAAATTTTTATTATTTGACATTTTATTGCTTTATTACATTTTTCCAATGTGATCTCTTTTATTTTTATTTTTCCAATTTGCACATTTGTTTATTAGCTTGTTTCAGTGTTTATTTCCTTATTTTTATCACTGGGATTCATATAGATAGATAGATAGATAGATAGATAGATAGATAGATAGATAGATAGATAGATAGATAGATAGATAGATAGATAGATAGATAGATAGATGTGATTAGATAGCCAAGGTATGGAGTCTAATACTTGAACCGTAAAAACTTAGAGCCAGGATAGAGTTGATGTCCACTTTATCTCTTGACAGGGAACATGAGCTTCCTTGATATCCCATGTCTTTGGGAGTTATAAGGCCTATAATGAGACATAATCAATGAATATATTCATCCTCAAACTTCACAAGCAATGCCAACGGATATTTACACAACATTACTCTTAATTTCCTGCACCTCTAAATTGTTCAGTACAAATAACTCATAATAACTGGAAGTATATTTATATAAGCAATCATTTAAGCTGTTAATCAACTTCTATGATTTTCTTTTAACTAAATTCCATAACCACAGTTTCCTAATAATAATTTACTTCCTTTCTCGAATTTTCTTGTCTATAGAAAAATATAAATAGAATTCCATAATGTTTAACCATAGCATTTTGATCTAGCATTTTAGTTATCTAAAATATCTAGCAATTTAGATTACATTCACTAAGATAATTTTTAGTCTGATCTAAAATAAGTAAAACTAACACATCCGTGATCTTTCTATAGTCATATTTGAATTAAGTCAAGAGTAAATATGTTAAATTAAATAATAAATATATATAAATGCAATATTAATAAGTTGCAAATAAATGTCTCTTTTCCATGAATGTCTTTAATATGTATCTTTACCATATACCATTATAATGATATTTTGGGTAGTCTAAAAATAATAAAATATATTTTTTAGGGGGCCAGGCGGTGGCGCTGGAGGTAAGGTGCCTGCACTAACCTAGGATGGACCACGGTTCGATCCCCGGGTTCCCCATATGGTCCCCCGTGCCTGCCAGGAGCGACTTCTGAGCGAATAGCCAGGAGTAACCCCTGAGCATCACTGGGTGTGGCCCAAAAACCAAAAAAAAAATGTTTTATTAATAATTTTTATTTTGAGCAAAGTGGGTTACATATCTTTCTCAGTAATATTCTAAGTACATATTAATAATGAATCAGGGGAATTCCCACCACCAAAGTTGTCCTCCCCTCACCCCTAATTTTTGCATGTAAAGAAAGCTTTTGTTGACAATAATATTTTAGGTACATGATAACTTAATATCCAGGGTATTCCCTTCACTGAATTGTTCTCCCTACACCTCCGTTCCCATCCTACCTCCCATCTCTACCTCCCTCAGTCCCAGGCCTGCAAGAGTACGTGGTCTCCTCTGTGCCTAACTTGCTACTCAGTGGTCTTACACCTGTGTGGTCTTGATAGCTCCCTTATTTCCTCCTGTAACTGGGGGTCAGGACTAGATAGATCAAGTTACATGGTTTTGTTTGAGGAAGGGAAAAGTTATACACTGGAGTAAAAATCAAATGCACCAAAAATGGGCGGGGTCCTTCTAGAGGCTCTCATCCTTGGTTTGGGAGACACAGGGGAAAATGGTGAATCACTCCAGCAGTCCAAAAAGGATTGTCACGTGAAATAATATATCCAGTGAGCATTCCTGCAATAACGGTAAGCACCACATAAAAACCATGATCTTGATATAAAAACATGGCAGAGCACATAAAGAGAGAAGAGAAAGGAAGAATATATATAAATGTATATATTACACATATATTATTATATATTATATATATAAATGGAAACATCAACTTTAATAACCACTCCAAAACAAAGACATCAACAAAACTAGATAGATAAATAAAAAATTAAAATAAAATAAATTATAAAAAAGAAAAGAAAAGCAAAAAGGGAGAAAAATTATTTTGTGCCTTTTTTTTCTTTTTCCCTCCTGCACAGGCACAGTAAATATTGGGGTCATTCAAAGAGGAATTCCCTCGACCTAAGAGATACAGGTTTTCTCCACCCTTAGAGTATATTGTCATGGGATTAACTATAGACTCCGTACAGGCTCACTTATTCTTCTCTTGGTGCTTTCGTGGTGTTTGGAAGACTTGCTCCGTCCTGGGTGATAAAAACAGACCTCCGTATCTAAAGATCTTGGTATCTATACCAGTCAAGGTGTGGAACTTGTGATAAAGTCTTTCTTTGTGGTTCTAGAAGTTCTGCTCCCTCAGTGTCATTTTAATCCGTCTTCTGTGGCTGGCAGTTTTGGTCTTTGCATTGATCCTAGGATGTTTCCAGAAGACCCATTCTGTTGCAATTGTCCTAGACAGACCTTTGGAGCTGGAGATCATGGTTGTTGTGCAGGCCATAGCTCAAATTCTAGACTAC
>PVKC010029606.1:0-15076 GCA_004027635.1 Crocidura indochinensis
AGAAGAAGAAGAAGAAGAAGAAGAAGAAGAAGAAGAAGAAGAAGAAGAAGAAGAAGAAGGATGAAAATAAGGACCAAATGAAGAAAATGAGGAAAATAATGAAGAAGGAGGAAAGAAAAGAAGGGGAGGGAAGAAAGAAAGAGAGGAGGGGGAGGGAGGGAGAAGGGGGAAGGAAGGAAGGAAGTATGAAAGGAAGAAAGGGAAGGAAGGAGGGAAGGAAGTAAGAGGGAGGGAAGGTAAGGAGGTAAGGAAGGAAGAAAAGAGGAAGGGAAGGAAGAAAGGAGGGAGGGAAGAAATGAGGAGGGAGGGAAGAAAGGAGGGAGGAGGGGAGGAATGGAGGAAAGGAAGGACTGAGAGAGGGAGGGGAGGGGCATTAAAGAAGGGAGGGAAGAGGGAGGGAGGAAGGAGGAAGGGAGGTGGGAGGGAAGGAGGAAGGAGGAAGGAAGGACAAAAGGGAAGGAAGAAGGAGGGAAGGAGGAAGAAAGGAAGGAAGGACGAGGGTGGAGGGAGGAAAGAAGGAAAGAAGGGAAGGAAGGAGGAGGGAAGGAAGGTAGGGAAGGAGGGCCTTTTTTTCTTCTTTTAAATTTATATAATTTCTGTACAGGGCTCCTCCCCACTTTCTTGTTTTGTTTTGTTTTTTCCTACTTCAACAGAAGCATAAAACATGTGTCATCTTGCTCTGCCTCATAACTTGAGAAAAAAATAAAAGTGTCATGAACACTGAGTGGAAATAAAAAATAATCAGATTTAGATATCCAACTCAAAGTGAATGGCAGGTATATATATTGGTTTTTGGTTTTTGGACCACACCCAGTGATGCTCAGGGGTTACCCCAGGCTATGCGCTCAGAAATGGCTCCTGGCTCAGGGGATCATATGGGACACTGAGGATCAAACCAAGGTCTATCCTGCGTCAGCTGCTTACAAGGCGAGCACCCTACCGCTGCACTATCGCTCTAGCCCCTACAGGTATATTTTTAAGGGTTCTTTTTAAAATCGTAGCTGGGATCTCATGTTATCAGCTTTGTTGATTCTGTGCTTTGGATATTTCTCTCTAACACTTCTCTCCACCAGTCATGTCCTGAAGTCCCCTTTTCTCTGCATTTTTTTCTGCCTGTCTTTTCTTACTTTACTGTTTCTTCTTTGTCCTTTTTGACGGGCATTCTCTCTTTAACACCTTACATTACTTCATCCACTTATTTTATATACCATGTATAAGTGATATCCTCTGTCCTCCTGACTGACATTATTGAACATGATATCTTCAGATTTCATCCATGTTACAGCAGATTGCAAGATTTAATAATCCATTACAGCTTTGCAGTATTCTATTATGATTATATGCTACATACATCCACTCATCAATGCCAAATATTATGTGGATTCCATTTCTTAGCTATTATGCTAAGTGATACAATGAATAAAGGTGAGCATATGTCCTTTAAATGAATCATTTTGTGTCCTGGAGATAGACTCCTAGTAGTAATATTTCTGGGTAATATGAAAGCACTTTTAGTTGTTTTTTATGCAAAATTTCCATACTTGTTTCCATAAAGGCTGAATCAGACAACATTCACACCAGCAGTATATGAGAGGTTTTTTACAATTCTACCAGAAGATATTGTTACAATACATTTGATATGTACCATTCTAAGTGGCATTATATAGCTCAATACTGCTTGATTTAAATTTCCATAATAATATTTGATGCTGTATAACGCTTTTTCCCCTTTCAGTATCCAGTTATTATCCAGCATGATCAGTTCCAACCATCACTGTCATCATGGAACATTCACTACCATAACTGCATTCACCAGTCTTTGTGGCAAGCTTCCTATCCTGGACTTGTTCTCCTGATCGCCATCACTATTGTTTCTGGGTATTATTACCATGAATTGGGTACTGAAAAAAGATAAATGATATGCATGGTACCCCTTAATTAGCAATAGTTCAAAACACAGTATCAAAGAGGAGAAAAGAGGGAAAGAGCATGAAAGAGAGCGAGAAAGAGAGAGAAATTAAATGACTGCTTCATAGTCAGGAGAGAGAGATTGGGTGGGAGAGAAAATGTGGACATTGATGGCAGGAAATGTGCATATAAAATTCAACTGCTTCATACTAGTGATCTAAAATTTTAGTCTATAAATTATAAAAATTATGTGCTATCCTATCTTAAAATTGGTGCATAGATAAAGAATATACATAAACATTATAGCAACTCTTGTTTTCTAAGTTTTCTTTTTATATTGTTAAATATGCCCTGGTATGTGCTCAGAAAAAAATCTATGATCTTGCATACTCAATCTTAATATTGAAATGCTCATAAGCTTTCTATAAATATTATAAGGCATATTTTAGTATCTGAATATTTTGGTGACTAAGCTTTCTGGTGGAATATAGAAAATATATGAGCTTGATTTTAACAAATGTAGAATCATATTATCCTCTGCCATATATCACTAGCTCTAAGTCTCCAGAGATAATAAGAAAATATAAAATAGACTTGTGGCACTACATATAAAAACAAACATATGAACTATATAAAATGCATAGTACTATAGTGTTTTTGAAAGTCTTAGCCACTAAGACATAGAAATTGCAGTATAGAGGGTATCTTTCAGAAAAAGAGCAGTTCAATGAACAAAGAATGTTAGGGAAGAAAAACCAGCCAGACATAAGCTCAGGGAGGAAAAAATTTGAACAATCATAAAAGAAGATATTTTTTTTAAGAATTAGCTAAATCTAAGGATGAGAGTAACCTACTAATTTCTGATTATTGAGCAATAAAATAATTTGTAAATTTACCTCTTCTATAGAGCTGGAGACTTGAAGAGGAATGACAATCTTCAAGATAACTTAAATACTCAGTGAAGGAGAAAATAGGTCACTGTCAAAAGGGTAATTTACCAAAGATTTACCATTATTTTAACTGCAAAAGTCCAAACAATTGAAAAAATTAAAGACAGTTTAATTGCTTTTGTGACTCTTGTATTTTCAGCTATATCAATTCAGGAGTCTTGAAATTACATCGTGAGGATATTCAAAGGTTCAGTCTTTTGACTCCTTTAATTTCCCTTTCAGAAATCTGTACTAATGGTAATTCTAAAAGGTGGGATCACTTTCTAATAGAGTGTCACTTGGAAGTACCATATTTTTAGTTTTCATCACTTGAACACACTAACCTGAGGATAAAATCACTTCTGCTAGCTTCTTTCCATGGGGTGGGTCCCACTCAGGGCCTTGACTTCTGGTACACTCAAAGAATACTATTAACCAAGCCTCATAACATTTTAATTGAAATGTTAACAGATAATTTCCCATCAATAGGAGGATAAAAGCCAGTAGTATAATTTAATAACAAATATTACACTATTATGGAGATCCAGTTAATGTCAGCGCATCTGTTTCATAATAACCTGGGACTTGCCATTGTGGCTTTAGAAAGTTCATTCTGTTCTTGTAAATATTTTTGAAGACAGAAATGCTGTCCCTGGAATCTATCATTTACTAGGTTTATCTCCACTTTATTTATCATAAAAAAGTAATTTTAAAGACTGAAGGAAAAGTACAGTAGAGAAGCACTTATCTTGCATGTTGTTGAACTTGCACTGAATCTTGTTTGTGAGGACCACCACAGGCAATTCCAGATCACAGAACCAAGGGTAACCCCTGAACACTGTAGGAAATGGCCCAACCCCTCAACAAACAAATAAAGTTTGATTTTTAGGAGGCCTCAAAGATATACCTGCATGATAGAATAATGGTACATGTTGTGTATGTAAACATTTCAATGGGATTATTATGTTACTGACCCAACTCTGATAGGTGATTGTGCTGTACCCTAGGGTGTGACCTGGTATTCTGCTCCCACTCTAGGGTGGTACCTGATTCTGCTCTTACCATTGGGTGATACCTGATCCCACCATTGGGTGGTACCTGATTCTGGGGTATTGCAAGAGTCTGTGGAAGGCAAGGGGCTTTTTTCCTTGGGTCTATTCTTAGGCCTTTTGGTTTCGACCTCTTCATGGAATAAAGAGCTGTTTTCTTCGGAAGTCTGACTGCCTGTTGGCTTTCTTCCCACCGCATTCACCTCAGAACCGCCGGCTGAACAGGGTTACAGACGCGTGATCCAAGATGGAGGAGAAAGGCCTCATCCTCCATTTCTCCATCAGTAAACCTCATCAGGGGCTGACTTGCAACAGGTACATAGCTCCTTGTTACAGCATGGTAGACTTGCAGATTGAATCCAAATGCTCATTACATGATATTGCCCACATCACTTGGTGAGAACCCAGTGTCTGCCGTTGTGCTGCTTAGTGTCATGAGTGTGTTTGGTGCACATGACAACCAAAAGTGAAATCCTGGGGAAATGAGAAATCTACAACCAAAAAATGAATGGGAGTGGGAAAAAAATTGTTGGGGCTGTGGAGGTGGCTTCAATGGTAGAGCACCTGTTTTGTGTACATGAGATTCTGTTATGACTCATCAAAATAAACTCTGCGTCTTAAACTTCTCTTCCTATAAAATGGGGAGTAAAGATGCTGAATTATCTAAAATTATCTGTGTCAATAGACTATTTTTTTTGTAAGTTGTTGAGCAATTTTGAGCAAGCACCTTTAAGTTGAGAAGATGCTTCCTTGTAGCTTCCCTCTCCTACTCTATCTCTAAGCTATGTACCACTTGTCTCATTTATCTGTTATATTTTTGAGCATTTTTTATTCATCTTGTATAATTTACTCTTGATTTTATTTAAATTGATTTCCATGAGATTATGTGATTAAAACTCAAAAAAGAGCACTTTTATTACTATGGTTAATAAGTGGCAACATAAACAATGGAATCTGATATTATGCCATAGTCAAGAATTAACTGATTTCAATGTGGCTTCCTAAAGATTCTGACTTTCTGAAGATTCATTTAGTCATCAATAGTGCCCTTAAATTTCCCAGATACCATAAAGATATTTAAATAAATTCTAAATGTTCCACATTCTATTCTTATTGACTCATTTTTTATTTCAAGATTTGCCACTGTAACAATTGTCTGAAAAACACAGCTGACATGTAAAAAACATCAGATGCAAGTTTCTTTCTTTTGGGAGAGTGTTTATACCATACCTGGTCACACCCAGGGATTACTTCTGCCTCTGTGGGCAGAAATCATTCCTGGCAGGTTTAGGTTACCATATGGGATGCCATGGATTGAACCTGGATCAGCCTTGTGCATGACAAGTGTCCTACCCGCAGTGCTATTGCCCCATGATTTGCAAATTTAGCACTAAAGAAGGTTTGTACAATGATTGTTGAATGGGAGGGGGGGAACGGAGCAGTGGCGCAGTAGTATGGCATCTGCTTTGTACGTGGATGATCTAGGTCTGACCTCAATTCCATCCTCCAGTATCCCTTATGGTCTCCCAAACCAGGAGTAACCTCTGAGCATCAACCAGTGTTGCCCAAAAACAAACAAACAAAAAATGCTGAATCAGGAATCAAGAAGATTAATTCTCAAAAGTATATCTGAATTTTATTTATCAAATTGTAACACATACATATGTGTATATAACATACTATACATACATATATGTGCATACATGATGTGTACAGACCTATAAGTATAACTTTTAAAATAATTTTAAATTCATAATTAAAATGTTAAATTTTAAATATAACAAAACTTTGTAAAAAATTGTTTTCTTGGGGCAAGAGCTATAGCACAGTGGTAGGGAGTTTGCCTTGCACACCACTGATTCAGAGCTGATCTGGTTCGATCCCAGGCACCATATATGGACCCCTATATGATTTTTTTTCTTCTGTGGTTAACATCTAAGCAACTCAATTATACTAGAAAAATAAAGATTAAACAGTGCCTTTAGTTAATTATAAATTCTAAAATCTATTCAAGATAAGACTTCTTTGAGTTTTAAATGGTTTAATAATCATTTTCTGAACACAGAGACCTGAGTAACCCCTGAGTGTCATTGGATGTGGCCCCCCAAACTTTTTTTCATAATTTATATGGAAGAAAAAATTGTGTGTGGATATATACAAACATATGTGCATATATTAATGTATATATATTTATATTAATATATACATATAGTAAATATATATTTATATATACACACATGTATGTTTATATAGCATAAAATATTTTCCTTTGGAGCTACAGTTATTTTTTTGTTTAGTTTTTACTTCTTTTCTTTCCTTTTTTCTTCTCTTTTTCCTTTTTTTTTTTGTTTGTTTTGTTTTGGGGTCACACCTGGTGAATCTCAGGAGTTACTCCTGACTATGGGCTCAGAAATTGTCCCTGGCTTTAGGGTCCATATGGGATGCCAGGAACCTAACCTAGGTCCGTCATATGTCAGCTGTGGGCAAGGCCCTATTGCTGTGCTATCGCTCAGGCCCTGGTTTTTATTTCTTACATCTAGATATCAATGTAAAAAAAAATTTTTTTTTTTGGTTTTTGGGTCACACCCGGCAGTGCTCAGGGGTTACTCCTGGCTCTAAGCTTAGAAATCGCCCCTGGCAGGCTCGGGGGACCATATGGGATGCCGGGATTCAACTACTAACCTTCTGCATGCAAGGCAAACACCCTACTTTCATGCTATCTCTCTGGCCCTTAATGTAATGTTTTGATATACTTATGGGCAAGATTATTATAGAATTCAGCACTGAATATTTTCCATAAATGACATACATCTATTTATTTAACAGTGATATGCCATCTACATATTATATAAATGCTTTGGATTGTAGATAGAATATATACATTATAACCTAGTAAATAGTTTATTTAATATATGGGTATAAATTACAGGTATATTTAAGACTTGTGGTATACCATGTGGTCATTAACTGCAAGATTAGTTGTAATTGGACAAGCAAATTGTATTAACTAATTTTTATAAAATTGAAAATCAAAGAAGATTTTTGCAAGTTAATTTTTACATTTCAAAATTTTGACTGCATATCTATTGACTTTTTCAAGTCACTTTAATATAATAAAATGCTTGATTTTTTTCCTTCTCTGGTGAACATCTAAGCAATTCAATTATGCTAGAAAAAAAATTAAGCAATGCCTTTAGTTATTTATAAATTCTAAAATCCCTTCAAGATAAGACTTCTTTGAGTTTTAAATGGTTTAATAATCAAATATTCATAGTTTCTATGTAAGTAAAATAGGTAGGCTAAAAATAGGCACCTTTTGTTTGACAAAAGGATATCGTATATGTGTATAGTTTCTTATGTTTGTTGCTAGTTATAGACATATGATAGAGAAACTGTATATTTGATTTCATTAATACTTCAATATCTATAGCTAAACTCATGAAAACAATTCTATTTCACAGAGTTCAGTGTTGAGATCCTGGCAGTGACCAAATGAAATGCCTTAGCTCTGAGGATTATAAAAATATTATACAATTGCTGGATAAAAATTTGGGGTCTTTCAAAATTGTCAAAGTTGATTCGTTTTCTTAGAGAAAATATATCAGCAAACAGATTCCTTAGCAATTTAGATACTAATGTAAATATCCAAGAAGCTAATTTAGTATATCTGCTAATAGTGATCATATATGGGGCCTGGGAGATAGCATGGAGGCAAGGCGTTTGCCTTTCATGCAAAAGGCCATCGGTTCGAATCCCGGTGCCCCATATGGTCCCCTGTGCCTGCCAGGAGCAATTTCTGAGCATGAAGCCAGGAGTAACCCCTGAGCACTGCCGGGTGTGACCCAAAAACAAAACAAAACAAAAAAACAAACAAAAATATAGTGATCATATGTAATATGATAATATGTTTATATATAAACTTACCCCAAAAAAACTAGTGTAAATGATTTTCCTTTTTTCTCAACATGCAAACTATTACACTTCAATATAATTTACATTTCTGAATTATTGTTTCAGTTTAATATTCATAATTTCTGTTATATTCAAAAATTTTTGTAATGCTTCTTCTGTAAATAGTTTTGCAGCAGCTTGGTTTTCTCAGTTATCACACTAATAGCAGAATTGCTTAATCTATTATCCTTTGAAAAAAAGCCAGAAACAAAAAAGGAAACAATAGCAAACAGCAGAGCATTTTAGTTTGTTTTATTTGAGTTACTAAATTGTTCTTGACTTAACAACTGTATATACCAGTCAAAGAAATTATAGTTTTACTTATTATTGATACCCTTGACATCTAGGCATTAACACATCTCCTGTTTTGTATACAAAGCAGGCAGATATTTTTATTTCCAAAGAATAAATACATGTTCTTGCATTTTCCTTAAAACTTAAAGCTTTCATAAGTGACCTTGAATTTATTCTCTTTAGAAAAAGGTAAAGACACACACCATTTACCTTCTGTTCTAGCCAGCTCATCTATAAAAACAGAAAATTTCATGTTGACTTTAACTCAGAATTTGCAAAACAAGACAGAACTAAGCAAGTTATGATGTGAGATGGAGAATGTTCCTTTTGACTCCAGTATTGTCATCTCTTCACTCCATTATTCTGGACTTTGAAAGTGACCATAAATCCAGATCTTTATATGAAATAATTTTTATAAAAATTGAAAGTAATTATTTTTAGTCTGTACAATCAAACTAAGCACCGGTATGGTAAAGTAGTTTGTGACTCTTACCTTGAATGATTGCTTGGCAATCAAATATTTAAATTAAATTGATTCTTAAATTTTGTTGAAATTTGTTGAATTCTTGAAATTTTCGGAGTGAAATCATCAATGGTATTTTTGAGGAAATCTGGGAGAATATTTGAGTAATGGAAATAATAATGATAGCATGGGTTAAATAATTTTTCATTTAGGATTTAACTTTTAGAATGCTAAACTGCATGCTGTGATTGGGAAAAACAGTTTGGAACAATTTAGAGATACTTAGGATTAATTGCAAGTTTCCAACCAACTAAGATTTCCATGACAATCTTGGAAATTCTTAACAGGGTTAACAATTGAGACTGGTAAGAAGACTGAGTGGAGTGATAACTTTTGTTTTTCAAGTTCAATGATTTTATACTATACTCATAATCTGTAGAAATGGAATTGCTATGTGATTTTTTAGTATCAAGATTTTGGTTATGAAGAGCCATGTTACAGATAGACACTGTGCATCTATGTAGGGGTAAAAAAGTTGTAGTCTAACAGAGTATATATATATATATATATATATATATATATATATATATATATATATATTTACACATAATTCTAGATAATTTTATGTTAATTTGACAAATGTATATGATAGTGGTATAATGGTTGGTAGAAATATTAACATAGGAAGGACCAGGGGTAAAACTCAGTAAGAAAATATTTATCTTGCATTTTATATGCCCCTGTCTCATTAGGACATTAACCTCTCAAGAGGACATTAACCAAAAATTTGTTTCCCTGATTTATACCTCAGGTACTGCCACAAAAGGAAGGTTGAAGAAACATTCAGAATACCCGGTTTCTTTAAGATTTCTATTTATATTTCTGTGAGTCAGAGGGAGCTGGATAGACATAGAATAATCACACTTATTTGTTGGATATAAAAAATAGTGCGGTATTAATACCCAGACACAATCAAGAAAAATTATCAGATGAACCAGTGCATGATAGGAAATTTACCACAATAGCAGGAGAGCGTTATTAGGGTAGAGAAGGATCCACTATGACAATGAGAGTTGGAAATGATTGCTCTAGACAAGAATCGGGTGTTGATAGGAGACAAAGTGATATGTATGATACACTTCAGCAGCATCAATATTACAAGCAACAGTGTCTAAAAGAATAAAAAGGAAGAGGATGAGAGAAAAGAAGAATAAGAAAAAAGAAGAAAAATATTTATAACCCAGAGGTAGGCAGCAGAAGAACAGGAAGGAAAATAGGGACATTGGTGGCTTGTGAAGGTTGTTGTACATGTATGACTGAGACTCAATTGTAACTCTACCCTGGATTTAGGTGTATCTACCTGAGTCCCTCCCATTTATGGGAGGAGTCTTTGGGGGATATGGCCTGTAACCTTACCTGCATACCTCGCCTAGTTCCTGGAAGGGTTCTGGAAAGGTGATATAAGACCTTGGTTTAGGAGGATTAAGGTCTTTGGCTTTTGGCCCTTTGGCCTTTTGCCAGCATGGAGAGCCATGACCAGACAAGTTAAGATGCAGGGCAAGCTAAGGATACCATGCTTAAATGGTTGAGATTGACCACATGTGTGGTGGATAGGGCATGAATAAAGTTGATGCTTCCTGAAGCCTGCCTGTGAGTGAGTTCAATACGCATCACTTTCCTGGACCCAGACCCTCCAGTTAATGGAGGATGGAGCCAAGTGGTTGGGGCCTAAGAATAAAGGCCTCCATCCATCACCATCCAGTACAATCATTAATTATTTAATTCAACACTCAATCACGAACAACTTTGCAATTGTAAAAAAGAAAACTAACTGTATTATGAACAACTGTGTAACCAAATAAAATAATTAAAAATAAAAAAAAAACTATTGCTGCATGTTCTCTTACCTGGAGTTTAATCTTTGATATAACTTAATTAATATTTGCCAGAATGTAATTTAAATAAGTATTTATATAATTATATTTAATTTATCTATTAAGTTGAATATGATTTATTTAATTAAATTTTAATTGTATTATATTAATTTAATTCAATTTACTTTTAAAGAAAATATTTTATATGATTGCATAATTTCAGTCTTTATTATGGCAAATCTCTGTGTCTTATGTAATCTTAAAATTTTTAATCTAAATAACGATAAATATTATGGAAACATTATTTTCCTCTAAGTTAGATTTCCAGGCTCAGAGAATCTTTTGGCCACAAAGCATAAGTTGCATGAATTGCTTGATTATTCCCAGGCACAAAATAGAATTATAAATAAAAAGATTTCATCATATCAAATTTTGATATTCATAAAAGTATGTATATATATATATACTTACTAATAATACAATACAGTAATTAAATAAAATATGTATTTATCTTCTTCAAGAGATAGCACATATGTCAACATCTTGTGTGAACTGTATTCCCAACACTAAATCTGATTGATGTGTGAGAGAATGGAAAAAAAAGAGAATGAATTGTCAAAAACATCTGGTTGAAAGAATAGTGTTTTCTCTAATTGGTTATTTTTTTCTTACTATTTTTGTTTGTTGAGATAAATTAGCTAGTGATAGATAAGTAATGTGGTTTTCAAGGGAAATAGGTATCAAAACACTTACAGATATGAATATCACCTGTCTTGGCCATCAGCTATAAAAATTGAGCAGATTATGAAAATAATTATCCTTTTATGATAAATATATTTGTTATATGTATTTAATGTACATTTTTATAAGGATGACCTTTAGAGATTTATGGCATATAAAAGTGCTCTTTAAATTGATATGAAATAGGGCTTCATTGAAAATGGCGATGCAAGAACCTCCTAAATTCATCCTCTCCATAAAATGAATAATGACCCTGGCATAAAGATGTCAGAATAAACTTCTCAGGACACAGGACATTAAGCCAAGGTTTGTAGCAAATCAGAATTATACCTCAAAATAAATCAGATGACTTTAAGTGAGAGCAGGGGGAAGTGTGGCATTTTATTTTCTCTGTTCACATTCCATTATTCAAAGTGTCCCAATAGCCTTGACAACTACAAGGACAACTACAGGTTGTGAAACCCGAGTGTGAAAGCCAAGAGTGCGAGTAAAACCATGCTGCACTCTTTCAATGCCACATTCCCAGAGAGTTCATTTTTTTAGCTATTCAGGTTCTTTCTAGAACATTCAGTTTTGAAGATTATTTTTTTTTATTTTTATTGTGACTGAAGTTCATTACACAGAATTATTTACGGTACATAATGACAATGAATGAAGGACATTCCCACCACCAGTGTTGTCCTCCCTCCTCTCCTGGTCCCAGCATGTCTCCTGTATCTCCCTCCTTTACTCCCTTTCTCCCCCTCAGAATACTAGTGTAACTGGTCTCCACTTTACAGCTTGTTGTAGGTTGGGTATCTATTCTGTTTGGTTTTCCAGTCTGGTCATTTTTTATTTACACTACATGTTCATATGACTGGTCCTGGTAACATCCTTTTCTCCCCTCAATTTAGACGCTGAATAATTCAAGTTATGCTATTCTGTTTGAGATAAAAAGGTTAAGGAAAGAAGAAGGAAAAATTTGGTATCAACTACTAAAAGAAAATGAAATTTAAAAATCACCTAATAATATTCACAAGAATGAAAAAAGTAGAAGAAAAAAGAGAAGGAAAATAATATCAAAAACAGACAAAAAAAACAGAAAAAGGAATACTGGAGTGGCAGGGTTTGATATTACCCCACTATTTGTGTGTGTGTGTGTGTGTGTGTGTGTGTGTGTAGGCACAGTAAGTATTGGGGAAGTAAGGACATTTCCATGGCCTAAGGAATTCAGGATTTCTCCACTCCTGGGACAACCACTGGCTCCATACCTTCTCATTGCCATATCCCAGGGATTTGTTGTTGTTGTTTGTTAGTTTTTAAGATTATTTCAAAGAATTGTTTCAAGAGATGTGATTTTGTAAAACAATAAAACATTGTTCATTGTCACAGCTGTGGAGCAGAGAATATCACTTGGAATCAAAAATTTTAAGAAGGGCTGGATAGATGTCCATCAGAAGCTTTGAGAAATGGGTAAAACAGAGTATTTTGCCAAGACATTGTGATATGAGCAGTGTATTTAGAATCTAATATGATAGAGCACAGACTTGCCACATACGCCCCTCACTTTTTTTTCTCTTGTTTCTTATCTTCTTTTAAATTTATATTTATAACTTCTAGACAGGGCTCTTACTGGATTTCTTTGTTTTTGTTTTTGTTTATTTCCTCAACAGAACCATAGAACAAGAATCATCTTTTGCTGCCACATATTTCTATGTCTTCCTACGAATCGAGGGAGTAGAAGGTGGATGGTATTGGGGCGAGTGTTCTCAGGAGCATTGATTGGAAATAAAAAATGGACAGATCTAAATACCTAAACCAAAGTTAAGGACAATAGAATCAAGGGACCCAAACTACAACAAGCTCTACACAAAAGGGAACTGCTGCATTAGCAGTCAAGAGGGCTAAGAGTGGAGGCCTGAGTGACATGCTGGAGGTATGGGAGGCATGCGGAAGCAGGTCAACACTGGTGGTGGGAATTACCCTAATTCACTGTCACTATGTTCCATAAATATAACTGTAAAAGAATTATAACTCACATTAGTCTCAATAAAAATATTTTAAAAAGATGAAAATTTCAGGAAAAATAGCTTTGAGAAGTCTTGAAATAATTTTGAGAATCTAAAATACTGATTTCATATTTAGGACTGTGGATATGAATCTCTGAATTTGCACAAGCATAAAAGTAGGCAAAAATATTAATAGCATGATTGGGAGATAACATGCAAGCCTAAATGGATACAAAATTGAAAGAAAGGTTTGGGGATTATTTTTATAAAATTATTATCTAAAATATTTAACTGAAGAAACTATAGCCACTAAAAGTGTTAAATAATAAATGCTTTATAATAAAAGTTACTAAACAAACAAAAAAAGAAAACAACAAATAGCTGCTAACCTTAACAATCACAAATCCATAAATTAGGAAGGGCTTAGTTTGTAGAATAGCCAGATTATATTATCTGAGATGTTTAGTTTTCCATAAAAATGGCAAAAATATTAGATATTACAATAAGAGTCAATTCCCCCAAATGGAAGCAGAATAGAAACAACAGAAGTCATTCCTAGAGAAATACTAATCTTGTACTTTCTAGGGAAAAAAGGACTTGAATTAAGATATTCAAACGTGGTCTATATACTAAAGAAATGAAATCTAAAGAACAAAAAGAAGGTATAAAATGTTGGTTTATCACATGTAAACAACCAATAAAGTAATATAACATTTTAGAAACAACCAAATAGAACTGGAATTAGTATATTATGTGAGAAAATAATAATATGAGAGATATAAAACATCAAATTTAAGGAGAAAAATATCTGCAAATCCTTAAAGAAAATTAACTGAGATTCCCTAGCATATGAAGTGAAAGTAAAAGATGGAAAATGACAGTCTAATAGATTTGTGAGTGTTATTCAGGCAGCAAAATACATTTTAATTTAAAATAACAGTGTCCCAAAATATGGGAGGGAAACTTTTTTAAAAATCCAAGAAAGAACATTGCATAAATGTTTTAATAATTAAATGAAAGCATTGGATTTATTTGTTTATTTATTTTTTGGTTTTCAGGCCACACCTGGTATTGCTCAGGGGTTACTCCTGGCTATGCGCTCAGAAATTACTCCTGGCTTGGGGGACCATATGCGAAGTCGGGGGATCGAACCTTAGTCCATCCTAGGTTAGCACATGCAAGGCAATGCCCTACTGCTTGTGACACTACTCCATCCCCCTGGATTTTTTTAATATAAATTACAAAACTCAAGTTGGATAGAAAAGAAAACCACATCTGGCCACTGAATTCACAGTAAAAGACAAATAGAACTATATGAAAACAGAAAATAAAGAAATTCATAACACATAAAAAATCTTCTATAAAAGTAAGGCTCATTTTATAGTATAAAACATGAGTAGCAGAAAGCATAAGATCACCTGTTCAAACTACTGAGTCAATACAATCAACCAAAATTCCTCAATGTAGCATGATATTATTTTAAATAATAAATTATATTAAAAACAATAGTGAAAAACAAGTACTTTGTTACAGACTTAACTATAGTAACACACTAAACTGAGTCATACAGATTGAAATAAAATTATATTTAGCATTAAATTCAAGAAAGAAACATCATCATTGATGTTAACTACATAGACCATATAAGTATGAATGGTAGCATGTGTTAGACCCAGGACGGAACTTGGTTCCATCTTCAGCATCCCATAAGGTCTCCCAAGCCAAGAGCGATTTCATAGCCAGGGGTAACCCCTGAGTCACTGGGTGTCGCCCAAAAACGAAGAAGAAGAAGAAGAAGAAGAAGAAGAAGAAGAAGAAGAAGAAGAAGAAGAAGAAGAAGAAGAAGAAGAAGAAGAAGAAGAAGAAGAAGAAGAAGAAG
>PVKC010029607.1:0-15079 GCA_004027635.1 Crocidura indochinensis
ACTAAAACTAAAGGATTCCATGGGCCTGAGAGTAACACATCACCTTGTATGTGGCCTACTTAGTTTCAGTCCCCAACGTCTCATATGGTCCACTGAGCCCTGCCAGGAGTAATTTCTGAATACAGAACCAAGAGTAACCCCTGAGTGCTGCCGAATAATAAATAAATAACAATAAAGGATTCCCAAGAAAGGTAGAATACTGCTCAGCATTTCTTTATTATATTCTAAAAATATGACCCATGAAAGCAGGAGTGAAGCTGCTGATTCTCTTTTGGTGTCTGGATATTGCAAGGCATAAGTCGTCTGAGTTACTGCACCACCTAGGTCACTCTCTTGAATTTCCATCTGGAGGACTCCCTTTCTTCAAGGCCAAAACCCTAATCTTGCCCTGCCTGATGACCCCAGCCCCTATTATGAGTAAGCATTGTGTCAGGCTTTGCAGAGACCCAAGCATGTGGAACCCCCCCTTTTTTTTTTATGAGCTCTCACCTTTCCCAGAAGAGTGAAATGCCCAGTTGTGGCCTCTCATGAATGTACCCACATTGGAAAGTAGGCAACTAATGGCAGTAAGGTTCAAGATTTGTCACAACTTGATGACTTCAGAAGGCCTGGCCTCAGAGCACTGACGGATTGGGAGGTGTGAGGGAGTCGGGTGTGAGCAAGCACAGGCTGATGTGGGCAGCACAGCCAAGACAAAGCCTGGAGCTTGGCAGGAAGACCTGCAGCTGCTGTCCAGAGGGTGACTTTGTGGATGGAAGGACTAGGAAGGGAGAAAGCAGGCGGGAGATGGGAAAGAACACATGTTCAAAAATAAACACTGCCTCCTGCTAAATGGGCTAGAAAGCATCTGTAAGAGGGGACTCTGGGCTGGTTGAGGGTGGGGGCGTTCCAAGGATGGTGAGTGCAGGAATGTTTTGTCTGTAGAGTTGGAGTGGGGGGCTTCCACATCCTGCCCCACTGCCACATCTGGGGAAGTCATCTGTGCCGGGCTGATGGCTCCCCGAGCACTCCTGTTTTAATGGCTCGTGGTGCCGCAAGAAGTGGCCCTGTAATGGCCATTCCAGGCCGCCTTGGGGAAGAGACTGGGGTAGCCCCAGACAGCTTGTTGGCTTCCTCCCACCCCAGCCATCCACCACCTTTCAGCCTCTCCTGCCCAGGTGAACTGCCTGGGCTACCTGCCAGATTCACCTGCTGGGGCACTCTGGGCCCTAGGACTTGGTTCTTCCTGTTTGGGTACCGGCTTGGTCCAACTGCTCCAGACTGCCTTCTCTGCAGTGAGAGTCTGGCTGCTACCTCCATCACAGTTTCTTTCTTCTTTTGGAGCAGCTCTGTGGTCTCTCTTTGCACAAGAGGAAGGTTCAGGGCTAACAGGTCACTTCCAAGATCAAATGGTGCAGAGAAAGTATGTCCTGCTCATCTGTGAGCAGCTGCTTCTCCTCTACAAGCTGGCAGTAGGGGACACATGAAAGGCAGCAGAGAACTATGCTTCTGCTATCTCCTAAGGCCCAAGACACCCTCTAGCACCTCCTGCCCTCAAGCCCCATTCCAACCCTTCCCCAGGGATGGAGAACACAGGTGCAGCAAGACCCAAACCCCTGGGAACTCTGGGCCAGGTGTTTAATAGTGGTAGAGTCCCCTTGCCTTATTGACAGCCCTGGACAATTACCCGGAGGCCCCAAGAGCAGGAGTCATGTGTGTGGAGATGCCTGAAGGTTACTCAGATTGAGACATAGGCAGTGGCTATGCAAGGAAGGGCGAAACCACCCTCCCCCCTAGACACACACACACACACACACACACACACACACTTTGGAGCACCCCAGCAGCCTGGCCCAAGTGCTGGGGAGAAGCCAGAGGGGGCAGAGGAGAAGGGAGGCTCAAGGGCTCGTAAAGCTGCAGGTGTGAGATGTTGTTATTTAGTCTAGGGCCTGGTATGTGACAGCCAAGGCCCTCTCTGCTGTGACTGCACCGCCACCGCCTCTGCTGGCCAGATAATTAGTCCATTACGACTCTCCCACCTCGGGTGGGTGGGGGCAGGGAGAGGCCCACCCTCAGGCTCCTTGTAACTCAACTTCCTGTGTTTTATGGAAGCAGGCTGTTGGGGGGCAGAGTGAAAGGCCCTCCTTAGGCTGGGCCCACCCCCTGCTCTGCTCCCAGCCCCCACTTTCTCCTGCCACCCCGTTGCTGTGGTGACCAAATGTTATTTCCCAGTTTTGGAGTTCAAACTCATTTGAAAAGTTTTTCCCATCTCTTACCTGGTCACCAGGATCAAGGCGGCCTTGGTGTCTCTCTCTTCCGGCCCTGCCTCTGCTTGTCTCTGGCCCCGGCTTCTCTCCTCTGTCTCTCTCTATTTTTATTACACGCTTATCGCCTTTTTCCCTCCTGCTTTTGAAATTGATTTCCTTTCCTTTCTCCCCCTATTCAGGACCTAAACGCTGAATGTTCGATATTTCATTTGAGACCGCTAATCGCATTACTGCCCTTGACGTTTTACAGATATCATATTATGGGCGCAAATTTGGCAAATTATTAGCGCTGTAATGTATAGCTTGTCAGAGGTATTTAAGACGCTAAGAGCCCAAGGCTTATCGGGGTTAGCAGAGAGCTCTCGTTGAGCTTTTGAAATGCAGAGAGCCAGTTATAAAACACACTGTGACTCTCTTCAGCGGGTGGAAAAAAAGGAAAAGAGAAAAAGAGAAAGAAAAAGGGGGAAAAAATGTCACCCGTCTATCAGAGGCTCCTAGGGCTGATAACAAGCAAAATTCTTCTCTGTGGGTTTCACTGGAAATGTGAGAAGCTTTTAAAACATTTCTCAAGCTGTCTGGAAAAGAAAAAAAAATCTTTATTGAAAGGATGTAGCAATCTTTTTTACTGTGGCCTATTTATCTCTGGGGAAAAAGCTGTAACAAGAAGATCCCCTACCGGCCATCAGCCATGTCAGGGCCAGCCCTGCTTTGGTGGCTGGACTTTGGTGTGGGGGGCTTGCTGAGAGAGAGTGGGGCCACCTTTGACAAAAAGGGGGAAAGGAGACTGGCTCTAGTCAGTTGCCCTCAGCACAACCCCAGGGCTGAGCTCAGGGCCCCTCCAGTGTCTCCACAAATCCACAAATCCCTTCTGAATGAACAGATGATAGATGGAACTGCCACCAGCAAAGTCACAGAGCATGGAAGAAGCGGCTGCCTGCTTGCTGGCCATCTGTACCACCTACCTGTTGGTGCCCACATCAGGTCACACCTTTGCATCTCCAGGAGTCTTTCTTCCCCTCCTGCCATCCTCCCTGTTCTCCTCTCTGCCTTTTGTCCATCTGCTGTAGTCATCTCCCCTCTAGGCATGTCAATATTAGCCCTGGCTTCCATATCAGCCTGTATCCTGGAAATTGCAATACCCTCATGGGCCATCCAGGACCTGTATTGCTTTGCTCCAACCTCCTCCTGCCCTACAAAGCAGAAGTCCATAGGGATCCAGCATATCTTCCTCTCCCATCCCCAGATTTCTTTACCTCTGAGTGATCACCACTTATCCATCCTTGTTTCTATTCCATTTCCCAGCCCTCCTCCCCTCCCCAATCTTTTCTTGAGCTTCATCCTTGGACTACTTATTTAATAAGCCCACAGTGTTCACTGAGTTTCTTCTCACCCAGCATGACCTTGTGCTCTATCTCTTCAAAGATTTTTCTCACCCCTTTGTCTTAGGGGTTCATTTGAGACCTACTTCAGATCCAAATCCAGATCTGTATACATATCTATTGCTGGTTCCCCTGCTTGCAGAGATAATTCCATAACCGTCTTCTCTACTTTCAGCTTAGCCAGGTCCTACATGATCTGACCAGTCTTGCTGGCTTGTCCCATAATCAGTTCTCTTTTCTTTTTTCTTTTTTTTCTTTTGGTTTTTGGTTTTGGGCCACACTCGGCAGTGCTCAGGGGTTACTCCTGGCTGTCTGTCTGCTCAGAAATAGCTCCTTGCAGGCACGGGGGACCATATGGGACACCAGGATTCAAACCAACCACCTTTGGTTCTGGATCAGCTGCTTGCAAGGCAAACGCCACCCACAGCACATGATTCCCTCTCCAGGGCCATAATCAGCAGTGCAGGGAGTGAGTGGGGCACCCATTCCTTAGGATGTTTAACTAGCCTATTTGGTGCTTGGAAAATGGAGGTAGAATAAGTAGGAACCTCCTGCTGCATTCTGGGAGCCGTATGGAGCTAGGGAAACTCAGGGCCTGGCACAGGCTAGCCATGTGCTATACCACTTAAGCCATATACCCATATCCAGATGTTTTCAGAGCCTAGCATCCTGACTTGGTCTAATCGGCCCAGCTTCTCAAGACCTGCATGGCCATCACTTCCTCTGTGTTGTTTGTTTGTTTGTTTGTTCGGGCCACACTCAGAGATGCTTACCAGTTAGCTCTGTACTCAGGAATTACTTACTAGTGGGTTTAGGGGACCATATAGGGTACAGGGGATCAAACCGGGCTTAGCCAATGGGCAGGCCAACTTCCCTACAACCTGTATTATGACTCCAACCCCACCTTCCTCTGTGTTTTGAATGCCCCTTTTCCTCTCCTTTTCATTTCCCCTCAACTCTCCCTTTTAAATCTTTTTTTCCATCTTTCCATGTCATATTCCACTTTTCATGTCATGTTCATACCTTCCACTTTATTTTTTATGAAATCTTTATTTAAGCACCTTGATTACAAGCATGATTATGGTTGGGTTTCAGCCATAAACAGAACACCCCCCTTCACCAGTGCAACATTCCTACCACCAATGCCCCTCCCTCCTTTTCAACCCTTGCCTGTATTCAAGACCGGCATTCTACTTCTCTCACTCATTAAGATAGTCATGATAGTTGTTAGTGTACTTATTTCTCGCCCGAACTGCACTCACTACTCTTTGTGATGAGCTGCGTATTGTGAGCCGGTCCTTCTGGCCCTCATCTCTATTGTCTCTGGAAATTATTACAATAATGTCCTTCATTTTTCTTAAAACCTATAGATGACTGAGACTATTCTGTGTCTATCTCTCTCCCTCAGATTTATTTTACTCAATATAATAATGTACATCCATGTACATCCATATATAGAAAAATTTCATGACTTCATCTCTCCTGATGGCTGCATAATCCATTGTGTATATGTACCACAGTTTCTTTAGCCATTCATCTGTTGAAGGGCATCTTGGTTGTTTCCAGAGTCTGGCTATTATAAATTGCGCTTCAATGAATATAGGTGTGAAGAAGGGGTTTCTGAACTGTATTTTTGTGTTCCTAGGGTATATCCCTAGGAGTGGTATAGTTGGATCATATGGGAGCTCAATTTCAAGTTTTTTGAGGAATCTCCATATCGTTTTCCATAAAAGCTGGACTAGATGACATTCCCACCAGCAGTGAATGTGAGTTCCTTTCTCTCCACATCACCACCAGCACTGATTGCTTGTTTTTTTGTGACGGGTTCCAGTCTCTGTGGTGTGAAATGGTACTTCATTGTTGTTTTGATTTGCATCTCCCTGATGATTAGAGATGTAGTGCATTTTTTCATGACTCTTTTGGCATTTGTATATCTTCTTTGAGGAAGTCACATCTTCCACTTTTTCTTTCCTAGTAGCCTTCCTGGAAAGCAGTCCTCCTCTTTCACATTTTCATTCATACTGCTATGTTCTATCTCACTACCTAATTGATATTTTGATGAATCCCTCTGTCCTCAAATTCTTTTTCCTTAACTTCTTTCTCTGGGTTTTGGAGTGTAGGGGGACTTTTAGGACTTTTGAAACATATCTATCAATGTTCAGGGCTTATTCCTGACTCTACACTGAGGGATTACGCCTGTCAGTGCTCAGGAGACCACATGGGGTGCTGGGTATAGAACCAGGATCAGCCTCATGCAAAGCAAGTGTCTTACCTACTGTACTATCTCACCACAACATCTGTTCATTTCTTTGGATTCTCTCTACACTCCTTTACTACTCTTCACTCCTTTACTCCTTTTATTCCCTCTTTCCTTCTATTTTATAGGCCCCTCTAATATATTTGCTGCCCAGATTAACTGGTTCTAACTCTTCACACTCTTCTCCAGCTGTGCTCATCTATGCCAAGTATAGATGCCTCTCATGTTTACAACTTCAGCCATCTAAGCAGCAGTCCCATATTCCAACTGCCAGCTCCGAGTCCCCTCAGGTTCTTGCAGAGCACCTTGACCTCAACATAATCAGAAGCAATATCGTTATGTTTTTGCAAGCCTGCAACTTAAACCATCTTAAACCCTGCCCAAATAAGCCAAGTAAATATAGTTCACCTAGATTCTTTCTCACTTTCTTTGCTTTCTTTTACCTATAAAAAGAAAAGATATGGGGGGGAGTAACTCCTTTGACCTATATCTCAGACCCAAATTAATTCCAGATTAATTGAAAAGATAAATGCAAGTTTCTTCCCTAACCAGAAATAGTGGGGGAATATCAGCAAAAATTAAACTTTCATACAGCTAAACTTCACTATAAACAACAACAAAAAAATGCTACCAGAGAAACAAATATTTGCAGTAAAAGTAGAACACTTGATGTCTTTAATATGTTAAAAGCTCTTTATAAATCAATAAAAAAACACTAATAACCTTAGATGTGTTATGACAAAATAAGCAGTTCACAAAAGAAATATGCAGGTCATAAAACTAATATAGCTAATATAAATGAAATAGCATTTTTCTGTGCAAACTGACCACTTATAAACTTATGATGTTCAGTGTTAATAAGGGCTTTCTTATGAACTATCAGTAAATGCATATATTTGTATAACCTTTCTAAAAGCAATTTTGTAATGTGTAGCAATAGTCTTAAAATATTCATGTCCTTTATTTTAGTAATTCCCTTTTTGGAACTGTTCTAAGAAAATAATTGGAAAAGTGCTCAAAAATTTATACATAAGAATAATTATTTCAGCATTACTTATAGCAGGGAATATCTAAAAACATCATAAATGTTTGACAACAAGGAAATGGTTACATAAATTGTAGTACAGTAATGCAAATTATACAGCTTTTTAAAAGTTAGTTTTTTGAAAAAACATTTCAACTGAAGTTCTCAAATACTATTGAGTAAATGCATAGAAAAAATAAGGAAACATGTTATAGCATGTGGTGAGATTTTAGGTTCGCTGTCTTCTTTAAGGTGGTCTTGGTTTTCTAAATTATGTATAGTGACTATATATTACTTTTATATTAAACTTATAAACATCCTTTAGTGTCTGAACACTTTATTTTCTATAGTTTGCTTCCTCTTCAATGTTTTCTTACGACCTCACCCGTGACCTTATAAAACACCTCATCTTTCCCTAAATATGCCCTGCTTTTGCATAATTACATCTTGTCCCTCTTTTCTTTTATAGTCTATTTCCCTTTTTCATCTAGTAAGAGTATTTCTTTAGGGCTAAGGAGATGGTTCAATGGCTCGAGCACATGTTTTGTGTGTGGGAGGCCTGTATTCAACCCACAGCATCATAATAATGTCCCCTACCCCTAGCTCACTGCCCGGAGTGACCCCCCTCCCCCAAGCACAGAGTCAAGAGTTTTCCTGAGCACCAGCGACTATTATCCCCTAACAGAAGAGTATTTCTTCAAACCTCAGCTCAGGACACTTCCAATTCCAAGTATTTCTGGGTATCTCTGATATGAACCCAAGGCTCTTAGCCAGACCTCCAACATGGTAATTAACTACATTAGACTTTAAGGGCCCAGAGGCCAAAGGCTTTTCCTTCTTTATCCTTATTTTCTCAGCACCAAGCACAAAGCCAGGCAGAATGAATGAATATTAGATGAGAGGCTAATCTGAGGATTTCTGCCTCTTTGATGACAGAGCAAAAGGGAGAGAGTCCCTCCAGCCATACCATGCCTGTGTCCAAAGAGCTCTGAAAGATGGTCCAATCCCACCCAGTATGTTTAAATCCCCCCTATTGGGACCAATTATCATCCAATCCCTACTTAAATACTCCTTATGACAGAGAGTTCATTACTATTCAAAGCAGTCCTTGTTGGGACAACTCTGTTGCTAAAAAAAATACTTTTCTTAAAAAAAGTTGAGGGAGGGGCAGGGAGATTGCACAGAAGTTAAGGTGCCTCCCATGCATACAGATCCCTAGCACCCCATGTGGTTCCCTGAGACCTACCAGGAGTGATCCCTGAGTACAAAGCCAGGAGTAAGCTCTGAGCCAGCCAGGTGTGACTCAAAAATCCAAACCAAACTAGATAGATAGGAGTTCAGAGGTCCCAGGTTCAGACCCTGGCACCTCAGTTTCCTCTAAGCACTTCCTGGAACAACCCTCAAGAATCAATCTGGAAGTAACCCCTGAACATCATTATGGGTGTCTAACCTTCTCCCCACTCCCCCTATAAAACAAACAAACAAAAAAGATCCAAAGCTTATAAACCTTAATTATTGGCTTTAACTTTCACCTATTGTTTTAGGTTTTTCTGAACAGGGGAGGGGACATTCAGTAAGTAATCTTTGAAGGGGACCCTCAACCTTTATTAACCCCTTTGAAATCAGTTTCTTTAGAAGTTCACCTTGTTAGTACAGAGCTATTATTAAATCCTCTTTGAGGAGCTATTTATTCCCCTCAACAGCCAGTGCAAGTTAGCTCAGTGGTTCCTGAGCTGCTGCTGATTCCTAACAGAGCTTCTTCCTTGGAAAGTTTCTCTGGTTTACAATAGGGTTTCATATATATTGGGACTGGGGGCTCCCAAAGGTTGGTGCCCACACTCGCATGTGAGGATGGTGAAACTAGACATCTAGTGATACTTTCACCACTGCCTCCTACTGAACTTCTGATCAGCTAAAGCCCCAATACTCTTCACGGTTGAATCTTGTCTCTTTGATCCTGTGCTTATGCTATAGGGTTTTTAGATGAAAATTTACATTTCTATATTTACTTTTGATGATGATGACAATGATGACTGTCTTCTATTATTTATGGAGTCCATCTGTATAACACGGATAGCTCTATCACACACTTACTAAAACCGTGGGACGGTTATTATCATTTCTATTCCAGAGGTGGGAAAACTGAAGCTAAGAGAGGTCATCACTTTTCCCAAGAATGAGTCACTTATCAGAGACAGGATTGTTTTCTGATTTCCACAACCCGGCTTCTTTCTTGACATTCTAACAGTGTGCCTTTCAGTGGGATGCAGCTCCAAGACACGTGATTTGTGGGTTGGTGGTTGGCTGGTGGAGCCTGGCAGTGACAAGCTGTCATTCCCCTGTGTCATTCCACTGCCACCCTGTGAAAGGCATCTGCATTCACCTATTCACATGTTATTCACCTGTATTCTGCAAACAGGAGCAGTCCAAAGTGGAGAAGGCTACTGAGAAGGGCCCCCAAACACAGCAAGGGAAGAAGAGAGGAGTTCTCAAGTTCTGGGGCAGTAGAGTTGGGGCCACTATTCTGGGAACTGTCCTTCTACCTTACCCTACAAAGACTAGACTCAAGGAAGAAGGAAATGCCAGCAAGGGGGTTTTCAAAATCATAAAAACCAGGCTCTTTCCTTCTTTTCTTGGCATACACCTCTCAAATGGACTGGCTGCATGGTTGTGACCTAGAGAATAAGCCAGTGATGGACTGGGCATATTGATATGAGTTTAGAGTTTCTGTCTGAGTTGGTATGCTCAAATTGTGCAGTAAATAAAAACATGAATTAAGGGATTAGGCTGGGTCAGGCTGTATACTAGTTTTGTCTGGGACTGTAGGCGTATGACATCTGCCCTAAAGAGATGTCAAAGTTGGGGGTAGAGCAATAGTACAGCGGGTAGCATGCTTACTTTGCACACAGCCAACCAGGTTCAATCTCGACATCCCATATCATTCCCTGAGAGCACTACCAGGAGTAATTCCTAAGTGCAGAGCCAGGAGTAATCCCTGTGGACTCCCCCAAAAAATAAAAGTGAGAGAGATGTCAAAGCAACTGACCAACACTGAAGCAAAGGGAAGGATAGGCACACAAGGACACAAGGGCCCTTCACATCAGACTAGGAATAGAGTGTCAGAAAAGACTCTGCAGTGGGAAAACATGAGTGGGAATTCTAAGCAACAAAATTATAATTCTAGGTAAAACAGAGAGAAACAAGAAAGGCTCCTTTGGAGCATAATTAGACCCAGCACAGCATTGCAAGGGTATTAGGTAAGTACCAAAATCGGAAGATGATGCTGAAGAGGTTTATAGAGGACTTGGTAGATTCTGCTAAAGAGTTCATGCTGGTTCGCTAGATAGTATACTTACCCGTTGCTCTTAGTCACAAACCTGTTCATTTACTGCTGGACTCTACCAGGATGGTAATAATTTAATCTGGTTTAGAGACATGGCTCAACCTTCTGCCTACCCTTCATACTTAGGTTTAGGGATTGTTATTTATCAGAATGGGAGTGTCTTTTATCACCATTGTTTCCCCCATCACCATCGTTGTCATCAGAATAGCCAAATAATAAAACCTGAAATTGTTTATGGAAGCAAAGTGTGATCCTCCATTTCATTAGCTGAAAGTCTGTGATACATCAAAACTACCTTCTAGAGAGAGGACAGGGAGAAATGTGGGAGGGAAACTGAGGACATCGGTGAGAGAAAATATGCACTGGTGAAGGGTGGTGTATATTGTATGACTGAAACTCAGTCATGAGCAACTTTATTACTATGTGTTTTATGGTGATTCAATTAAAGAATGTATTTATATATGTATTTTATATTTGTTTCTAGCATTTGAGACCTGTCAGGTGTCACTTTTCTGATTATTCACACAGACATTTAAAGGGTAGAGGTAGAGAACTGGAAGACAACAAAATATGTCTTGCATAAACATAAAGACCAAACTGTAAAGCTCCCCAAGTGGAAATGTTGTTTAAAGTGGGGGTCACGGGAAAGAGAATTGGTGATCTATGGTCTTGCCAAGACTGTTTCTGACTAGTCATGAGGTGACATTGGTATGATGCGAACGTTTCCATTCATTTCCTTCCCTTCTTTGAGGGAAGGGCTTCTGGTCTACCTTCTTCTCAGAAAGGATCGGCTTCTGAGAAATATGTAGAACTCCTGCTAGTATTGTCTTGCCCTGTTTATCATCAAGCTCTTACATCCAGGAAGAAGCCAGAGTTTAGGGTACATGTGTCCCACGTTTGATTTAATGGATGTATTAGTAGATCTATTATAGGTCACTGTGGGGAATAGGACAGTTTAAGGAGCATAATCAGCCATACTACATGTATAAGGACAGCAGAAATGAATTCACTCACTGCCCTTTGCCATGACTCTTGAGGGACAGCTAAAACTGCTGCCTCCTCACAGATCTAGGGACTTGGAGCCTAGTGAAGACTTTTAGTCAGGGAATACCATTTTTATTTTATTTTTTGGTTTTTGGGTCACACCCAGCAGTGCTCAGGTGTTATTCCTAGCTCCATGCTCAGAAATTGCTCCTGGCAAGCACGGGGTACCATATGGGACACTGGGATTCGAACCGATGACCTTCTGCATGAAAGGCAAACGCCTTACCTCCATGCTATCTCTCCGGGCCCATGGGAATACCATTTTTAGAATGAGCTTCTTCCTCCCTGTGGCCCATTTCTGACAGTAAGACTGTCGGGAGCAGGCTGCCCTCCGTGGGTGTGGGCTTTTCCAGAGAAAGAAAGCTCAAAGAAAATGTAATAAAGAACCCTGCAGATTCTCCTCCAGCCAAAGAAGGAGTAAGGATAAACCAAGTATGACAGGGCCCCATGTCTCTTTTGGATTCAGCACTGAGCAAGGTTATACTTTAGATCAAACAAAGAGCCATTACTGGCCTTTCATGTACTATCATGATGATGGATAATCAAAACCTGAGAGGTACAGCTTGGCCCAATAGATAAGAAAAGTTGGAACTTCCCTCCTTTCTTCTCCTCTTCTCCCAGACTTCAGGGTGGGAGAGAAGCTGTGAGGGCTTACAAAGGCAAGGCAGAGAGGAACTTTTTGAGAACCTCTGGGCTCCAGAACATCTTCTCAGAGCAATGCTGCCTTCATAAGAACTCATTCAATAATCAGAGGACATTAAGCAGCAGGGTGAAGAGTTGCTTTGAATTGGGAGCTGGTATAGCTGCCCTAGAAGGTTGGAGAGCCTAGCTAGGGTCTCAAGAAATAGCCCATAGGTAGAGGGCATCCCCTGTGCTTGAAAACTCTGGGCTGGACTAACAGCTAGGGACTGCTTGCCTGGGTCACTTCGCTCAAGGCCCACCACATCTTCAGCTCCCAGCTCCTCACCTTGTTCTTGCTGCCTCTGAGCCAGGAAGGATGGGATCGCCTTGCTTCACTCTCATGAAATGGCGCATCAGTAAGTGCTACTTAAGAAAACACATGGTCTGCCCCTCGAAAAGGCCCCCCTCTGCTGCTGCCGCCACCAACACCTTTCTTTATTCCGCCCAAACCTCACCAAGGGGAATTCGAAACAACTGTGGTGATAAATCCGCCTGCAGATAATTGGCAAGAAAACAACACTTGTGCAGTATATAACGTTTTATGGTTGTTTCATGTACTTTATTATAATACTAATGAGCAGTTATATATCAGGAGCTAACTGCACGCCGGATTAGCTTGTTAGCATGATATGAAATGGCAGAGCAAACAGTCCAGGCCCCTCGATCCCTGCATGCCTTCCCCACCCTCCCTTCCTACCCCTCGGTCCCATTTGCACTCAGTAATTAGTATGCAAATTAGGCCCCGGGACCACACAAGTTCTAGTATATTACAAGGGCTTTATTATGCTCTTGTGAGTACATGATGGAAACGGCCCATGACAGTGTTTATCTCACTACCTCTGTCTTGCCTTCTTCTCTCTCTACCTCTACACACAATCTCTCTCTTTCTCTTTCTCTCTCACTCTCAGTCTCTCTTTCTGTCTCTTGATCTCTCTTCCTCCCTCTTTGCAAGGTCTACAATCAAGCCTTCTAGAATCAGATCACAAACTTGATAAAGGTTTAACTAGATCTTTCTGTCTCTATTTGAACATATCCAGTAATGGTGCTTCCAGAAGCCCATGGTTGTATTCCAATTGTCATAACCAAAGAAAAATTCCTTGCACCTATGGTTGTTAATCTGTATGTATGATAGACTTATTTAAAAGCTGATGGAATGCATGAACCCCGAACATATTCACATATGCACAACATTTTATATTCTGTTTCAGGAACCCCCCAGAGTTGTCTATGGAGGGGACTCATAGTCTACTAACTTCATATTGAGCCTTTTAATTCCCACCCTGGAATTAAAGTTCTGCCCTTTGGATCTGTTCAGAGGAAATCTATTCTTTGATAAACTGGCAAATATTTCAGAATTCCTAGCACATCTTAAATTATTCTCTTCCTAATTTGCCCCACTGAGAATCGCAAATGGTGGTTTTTAAGGCATCTTTCCACCCTGACCATCTCTGCTCTGGTCACCTGTCAGCAGCCCCCTGAAGCCCAGCAGAGCAGACTCTGCTGGAGGCCCTCTATCGTTTGTGCCAAACACTCTCCCTTGGGCTGTGTGATCCACATTTTCAGAAGTCTTTTTGGCAAATATAAATGTAGGAAATCCTATGAATTCTTCTGAGACTTTAACAACCACACTTTCAGAATTTTTTTTTTCTTCTACATGTGGAACACTTGTTTTTTTCTGTTAAATTTCATTTATGTTTTAAGTTGTGGAAGCAATCCTTTTTAAGTCACAAATCTCTGCTTCATTGTGGTGACTGTCTCTAGCTAGGCTCACTGTAAGTTTGCTAGCATGCAGTTTATAGCTTTGAGTAACTTCGGTGAAAGTAAAGGACAAAATCCTGGCACATATCCCTGGAGATATAGGCTTTGCAAACATTGATCAGTGCTCTTTGGGTCACATTATCCAGCCAGCTCCTGGCCTACCTGCTTCTGCTTTCTTGTGTTTTCTCTTACCCTGTTTCTATTTGACTGCTTTACTCAGTGATTTCTATTTGCCAGAAAATTACCCCTACCTCTCTCACTGCCTTCTTAGCTACATTTCTTGACAGACTAGTGTACCTCCCAGCAGAGTTAACTGTCTTGGTTTCTGACTTCTCCAGGACCTAATAGCTTTCACCATGGTTGCCAAGGTCAGTGATCTCCTATTTATTGTTTTTTGCTGCAGGAGGGAGTCAGCACACCCAGCAATCTTCAAGGCTTACTCTGGGCTGTGCAGTCAGGGATCGATCACTCCTGGGGGACCATATAGGTACAGGGGATTGAATTTAGGTTGACCACTTGCAAGGCAAGCAATTCATCCACTATACTATCTCTCTAGCCCCTAGTGGGTACTTTTTTGTTTTGGCCTCTTTTAACTTTACTTTGGCATTTGGTACCCAAATGCCTTTAAAAAAACAAAAAAAAAAAAAAAAAAACTATTCCTGTGAACCAGCATGAGACTCTCCCAGTTCTTTGTCTCTTGGGTGGCTCCTGTTCCCAAAATCCTTTTGCTTTCTCCTCTAGTGCTATCTTCAATTTTTTTTCTTTATTCTTTGGTTTTTGCTTTTCTTTTTTTTTTCTTTTTTTTTTTTTTTTGGTTTTTGGGTCACACCCAGTGACGCTCAGGGGTTACTCCTGGCTATGCGCTCAGAAGTCGCCCCTGGCCTGGGGGACCATATGGGGCACGGGGGATCGAACCGAGGTCTGTCCAAGGCTAGCACGGTAAGGCAGGCACCTTACCTTCAGCGCCACCACCCGGCCCCAGTTATTGCTTTTCAAATAAGTGCCACTGAGCCATTTCATTGCCACACCCTACATTAAGTGATATGATCCAAGGATTCCTGGGACTCAGTTGCTATCTTCAAAGAGATCAGGCTATAATAATCATCACACGCTAGGATGAGTGTTAAAGGAAAGGGTCCTATTTTTTTTTTTTTTTTGGTTTTTGGGTTACACTCGGCAGTGCTCAGGGGTTACTCCTGGCTCCATGCTCAGAAATTGCTCCTGGCAGGCACGGGGGACCATATGGGGCACCGGAATTCGACCCAATGACCTTTTGCATGAAAGGCAAATGCCTTACCTCCATGCTATCTCCCGGGCCCCTGGGTGCTTCTTTTTAAGGATAAGAGT